>SJYT01057307.1:317668-464696 GCA_006410635.1 Cephalophus harveyi
TTTTTTTTTTTTTTGCCGCTTTGTGCTGTATGCGGGATCTTAGTTTCCCAACCAAGGATCAAACTCAATACTTCTACAATGAAAGCATGGAGTCTTAAACACTGGACTGCCAGAGAAGTCCTGCCATCATCTTCCTGATTCTGACAGCTCTGTGAGACAGAAGGCCAGACCAGACCAGGTCTCTGTTAGAACAAGTCTTCTGCCTCTCTGCTTGGGAATACTGTCCATTGCTTAACTGCTTTCATTATCAACTCACCATTTCCCCTGCCTTCCTTACAGAGTCCAGTTAAGCCTCCCCCATCCCTACCCCACCCTCATGTAGTGCCTGAGTCTCAGGGGAATCTGATCCCAGCAGTCAGGGTAAACAAAGACTTAGGTCTCTTTGCTAGTATCGGGCTTAGAACCCCAGGCCGATTAACCCAAGATGTCAGCCTACTAGCTGCTATTAGTCCAGGGTGTGGCTTAAATTGACCATAAACTGAAGGAAAAAGGTTTCCTGTCTTTTTCCTCTGGATGTGACCGAGGAAGCAAGTGCCGGAGCTGCTGCCGGCAGCCACCTTGCAGCCATGAGGTGAGTCAGCCTAAAGAAAAGAATTACAAGAGGGCAGAGCCGGCAGCATTACAGGAGCTGGTGCCCTGATAAAGCCCTACCTGGAGCCCTGGCTCTGGGCTACCTGTTAGATCCTACAGGAAACTCTGTTTTGTTCCTTGTATCCAAAAGCACCTTAATCGGCAGGTCTGAACGGACCCACGTTCTCCCGCTTCTGCTGTGAGACTTCCCCCTGCCTTCCTCTGGCTCCTGTCAGAGCCAAGTCAGCACACATTGAAAGGGCCCGGGCAGACTAAATGCGTCTTCTGGATACCACAGATGTCTTTGCGGTATCTTAAGACTTTAAGAACTGTGCACGGAGCTGCGGCCTAGCTCAGCCCTGCTTCCCATTAGGATAAACACATCCTTCAGCAGAGCGACCCATGCTCAGCTCCAGAAATAGCCTGCCCACCAGAGAAAATGCACTTTATTTGACAGGCTTCCACCGCCATATCATTATCATATAATCTCTTTTTATCCACCCCTTTCCCCTGCCTGGAACTCAAATTGCATCTTTAAAATGTCTAAATAGCAGTTTGGTGCTCTTCAGCGATGCTATAGTTGATACTGAGCTGGAAAAATCAATGTCAAATGCCCAACTTCAGAAAAGTTTGGGTGAGGGGTGGGAAGGAAGCTTTACATCCAATTCGTTTTCTGTGAAGAAATACGGGTTGAAAATACTTAACAATGGACTAAGTTTCAATATCCGAAGGTCCAGGTTTGGACTTCAAATCATCGACGTTAACCCCACAGTGACTTTCCACCATTTCTGGATCAGTTCCGTTCAGTTCAGTTGCTCAGTCATGTCTGACTCTTTGCAACCCCATGAATTGCAGCACGCCAGGCCTCCCTGTCCATCACCAACTCCTGGAGTTCACTCAGACTCACGTCCATCGAATTAGTGATGCCATCCAGCCATCTCATCCTCTGTCATCCCCTTCTCCTCCTGCCCCCAATCCCTCCCAGCATCAGAGTCTTTTCCAATGAGTCAACTCTTTGCAAGAGGCGGCCGAAGTACTGGAGTTTAGGGACTCCTGTTTTGGGCTTCCTTCTTCCAGGGTGGCACAGCCTTACCTGGGTGCCCCTAGGGGCTCCAGGGGAAATCAGACAAAATGCAAAAGGGCAGTTCCAAGAACAAACAGTGCTGGCATCTAAAAATGCCGGCCGCTAAGGGACACTGTCAGAACTGTCCCCGTGGGGGCTGCTCAGGGCAGTCACAGCATCAGATTGGAGCAAAGGTAGCTCTCCAGAGGATGAGGGAGTCCGCATGGGGGTGTGGAGGGCTGAGAACATCTGTGTTGGAGGTGGGCGAACTCCACTGACCCAGGGCTGGCACTGAGCAGTGCTGAGACGTGGGTGGCAGTCTGTCTCTGGGGCAGCCCACCCCCTCAGGCTACAGAGTGATGCCCCACCAGGTGCCCCCCCAGGTGGAGCTTTCACACACCTCTTGTCCTACTGGACACCTACTCCAGATCCTTCCTGGACCTAGGTGACAGACTCCATCACTCCCAGAGCCGGGTGGAAGGTCAGGGGGAGAGAGGGTCTAGGAGAGAGGCTTCCTAACCTTCCTTCTGCCAAATCCATTCCTAGCAGCAGCAGCCTGGAGGACTTGGTGGAAGAGGAGAATTGGTGCCTCTCCTCTCTTGAGCAGCACTCTCTCTCCTACTCTGCAGTTCTACGAATTCATAGCATGGAAGTCATTGGCCCAATTTACAGATGAAAACACTGAGGTTGAGAGAGGCCAAGGAACTTTCCCAGGATTGCACTGCCAGAAAAGGGGCCGGTGGCATTTAAGTCTGGGTTTACACCCCTTGAGGCCTGGATTGTTGTGCTACCTAGCCTGCTTGCCTCTTAGGTGAGGTGAGCTCTGCCTTTCCTTACTGCCTCTCAAACTGACCTGGGGAAGCAAATACAGCTTCCCTCATTGGAGCCCACCGTATGCTGGATGGGGCAGGGGCTGGTCATTACAGACCAAAAAAACAGCCCTTTCTCCTGCGAATGACTCCCAGTCAATGCTGGGCAGCCCTGGCCATCCTGGGACAAAGAGCAATGGAGCTTCCTGGAAGTTCTCAGCATTCCCCACCCTCCCNGCTTCCCTCATTGGAGCCCACCGTATGCTGGATGGGGCAGGGGCTGGTCATTACAGACCAAAAAAACAGCCCTTTCTCCTGCGAATGACTCCCAGTCAATGCTGGGCAGCCCTGGCCATCCTGGGACAAAGAGCAATGGAGCTTCCTGGAAGTTCTCAGCATTCCCCACCCTCCCAACATACATGCATACACACATACACATGCCTGCACATGCAGACACACACAGATATTCACACACAGAGACATACATGCACAACAATCAGTTTCTCTGGAGCCCCAAATAAATGAACTTATATCATTGTATTTTCTTCCAGATTTCTGGGATATCCAAAAAAAGACCATTGTCCCGACCCTTTGGGTTGAGGAAAATTTCAATCATCCAAATGAAGTTAACAGGGACTTCCCTGGTGGTCCAGTGGTTTAGAATCCACCTTGCAACAGGGGGTTGTGGGTTCGATTCCTGGTCAGAGAACTAAGATCCCACATGTCCTGGGGCAACTAACCCCACACTGTGCAACTACTGAGGCTGTGCCCTGCAACTAGAGAGGCCAAGTGCCGCAATGAAAGCACCTGCATACTGCAGCTAAGGCCTGATGCAGCCAAATAAATAAGTAATATTAAAACTGAAGTAACAGAGAAGCAGAGCAGATCTGTCTCTCATGAAGAAGTTTCTGGCAGAGGCAGCTCTCCTGGGGGCACACATGTGCCCCGTGCAGTGGCCACTCCTGCACGTGCTGCAGGTGGGGTGTGTCCTGCTCAATCGTGATCCCTCCCTGCACCCGAGTGTGTGTGTTGAAAGATCCAGAAGCACTAGAGCCCCTCGTCCATTCAGAATCAGGCAGCAGAAAATCTGCCTTTCGTTGAGGATGTTGTAAAACTAATCACACAGAAGACCAAGCTCGCAGTGCACCTCTGTGCCCTTGACTTAGCGCCCGAGTGTGGGACGTCTTATGGGGCTGAGAACCCTAAGCCAAGGCTTCCTGAAGAACAGGTCTTCTCTCGTTAGAATGATTTTACTTTGGAAGGTGTTTTCCCGGCCTTTTCCAGGAAAAGGAGATGGGGGGCGAGGGGAGGGTGGTGGACATGGGGACTTCCAGGGTGAAGGAGAGGGACAGGGAGGCCGACTTAGATCTGTCTTAAAGGTGTCTTTGTTTTTAATTATGCATGTCCTGAGCTGCGGTGCAATCAACCTCTCCTCAGAGTTTCTACTCAGATCAAATGCTGTGTGCTGTAGCCTGACTTGCCACCTCCCAGACAGCGGCCTTTCCCCATTGGAAGGTTATTTACTTTTTCCCAACCACCTTTCACGCTGCTAAATGATTCTCCATGCTCAGTGAAGAAAACAGCCTGGAGGGGTTTTATTTTATTTCCCTGAGTGTCTGCCTGTAATCTGAGTGACAGACTCCACCAGCTCCCAGAGCCGGGTGGAAGGCCAGGGGGGCAGCCAGGGTCTGAGAGAGAGGCTTCCTAACCTTCCTTCTGCCAAATCCATTCCTAGCAGCAGCAGCCTGGAGGACTTGCTGGAAGAGGAGAATGTGGTGCCTCTGCTCTCTTGAGCAGCACTCTCTTTCCTACTCTGCAGTTCTACGAATTCATTGCATGGAAGTCATTGGCCCAATTTACGGATGAAAACACTGAGGCTGAGAGAGGCCAAGGAACTTTCCCAGGATTGCACTGCCAGAAAAGGGGCCGGTGGCATTTAAGTCTGGGTTTACACCCCTTGAGGCCTGGATTGTTGTGCTACCTAGCCTGCTTGCCTCTTAGGTGAGGTGAGCTCTGCCTTTCCTTACTGCCTCTCAAACTGACCTGGGGAAGCAAATACATCTCCCCTCATTGGAGCCCACCATATGCTGGATGGGGTAGGGGCTGGTCATTACCGACCAAAAACCAGCCCTTTTCTCCTACAAATGGCTCCCAGTCAATGCTGGGCAGCCCTGGCCATCCTGGGACAAAGGGCAATGGAGCTTCCTAGAAATTCTCAGCATTCCCCACCCTCCCAACATACATGCATACACACATACACATGCCTGCACATGCAGACACACACACATATTCACACACAGAGACATACATGCACAACAATCAGTTTCTCTGGAGCCCAAAATAAATGAACTTATATCATTGTATTTTCTTCCAGATTTCTGGGATATCCAAAAAAAGACCATTGTCCCTACCCTTTGGGTTGAGGAAAATGTCAATCATCCAAATGAAGTTAACAGGGACTTCCCTGGTGGTCCAGTGGTTAAGAATCCACCTTGCAACAGGGGGTGTGTGTTCGATTCCTGGTCAGAGAACTAAGATCCCACATGTCCTGGGGCAACTAACCCCACACTGTGCAACTACTGAGGCTGTACCCTGCAACTAGAGAGGCCAAGTGCCGCAATGAAAGCACCTGCATACTGCAGCTAAGGCCTGATGCAGCCAAATAAATAAGTAATATTAAAACTGAAGTAACAGAGAAGCAGAGCAGATCTGTCTCTCATGAAGAAGTTTCTGGCAGAGGCAGCTCTCCTGGGGGCACACATGTGCCCCGTGCAGTGGCCACTCCGGCACGTGCTGCAGGTGGGGTGTGTCCTGCTCAATCGTGATCCCTCCCTGCACCCAAGTGTGTGTGTTGAAAGATCCAGAAGCACTAGAGCCCCTCGTCCATTCAGAATCAGGCAGCAGAAAATTTGCCTTTCGTTGAGGATGTTGTAAAACTAATCATACAGAAGACCAAGCTCGCAGTGCACCTCTGTGCCCTCGACTTAGTGCCCGAGTGTGGGACGTCTTATGGGGCTGAGAACCCTAAGCCAAGGTTTCCTGAAGAACAGGTCTTCCCTCGTTAGAATGATTTTACTTTGGAAGGTGTTTTCCCGGCCTTTTCCAGGAAAAGGAGACGGGGGGCGAGGGGAGGGTGGTGGACATGGGGACTTCCAGGGTGAAGGAGAGGGACAGGGAGGCCAACTTAGATCTGTCTTAAAGATGTCTTTGTTTTTAATTACGCATGTCCTGGGCTGCGGCGCAATCAACCTCTCCTCAGAGTTTCGACTCAGATCAAATGCTGTGTGCGGCAGCCTGACTCTCCACCTCCCAGACAGCGGCCTTTCCCCATTGGAAGGTTATTTACTTTTTCCCAACCACCTTTCATGCTGCTAAATGATTCTCCATGCTCAGTGAAGAAAACAGCCTGGAGGGGTTTTATTTTATTTCCCTGAGTGTCTGCCTGTCCTCCCACCTTGTCCCAGGGAGCATTTTAGGCTCGACAGTCTGCACCTCCCTTCCTGAGGCAGCTCCATGTCCATGGCCTGGCCAGGGAAAGGCCCCCAGGGTACCCCGGTCTCCCGGCTGCCTCTGGGCCTGCACGACTCTACTTTCAGAAGAGAGGAAGAGAACAGGCTGCTTCTAGAAGCTTGCTGAGAAGGAGCTCAGTCTGACACGCTGCCCTTCCAACTCCCCCACCCCCCTCCTCCCCAGGATATCCAGTAGGTGGGCAGGGCACCCCTCCTGGACTTGAAAATGCAGATTTAGCCTGAGTGGGCTGACGCCAGCGCCCCCCTGGCTCTCCACCCAGGTCCAAAATAAATTCACACCTCCTCATTTCTGTCCTATTAATCAGTCGGTCTGGGGAAAAAACAAGCCAGCCGAGCTCGGCCAGTTGGACGGAGTCACAGAATACATGTTTTCAGATATTTTAAAATTAATTTTATTTCCTGCTCATATTTTAAATTTTGCTTCCATTACCAGAGTGCAACTGTGCTGGATCACTTGTAAGGAAAACTGCAAATTCTATAGTTAGACTTCCCCCACCGCCCCCGCCTCCCCGAGATGCTGCTCTGCCCGACCTCCTAGGCTGTGACCCTGTAGGGCGAGGGCAGACCCCAGCCCCTTCCTCCTTCAGGTTCTGACTTTCATATCTCGTCCCCTATCCCTTGTTGGGCCTTGACTCTCGCTTTCTGGCCCAGTTTGGGTGGTGTCTAGGGAGCCCTGAGGGCACCACCCATTCCCTGGCCTCGGGGGCCGAGGTGCCCCCGTGTCAGCCTTGGGCCCACTGGCCTGCCCTCCTCACCTTGCTCCTTCTCTTTGCAGGCCTTGCCCTTGAATCTGCCTCTTCCTTCTGCTCCTGAAACTCTTTTAAAAACCCACGAGAATAGAGTCACAAAGAGGGGACATGTGGACGCATGAGGGGAAGGGGAGCCTGGGATGTATTGGGAGATTAGCATTGATATTATACATTACCATATGTAAAGTAGATAGCTAGGAGAAAGCTACTGTATCACACAGGAGGTTCAGCTCTGTGCTCTGTGATGACCCAGGGGCTGGGATGGGAGGGTGGGAGGGAGGCTCAAACAGAGAGGATATGTGTATACATATAGCTGGGTCACTCGGAGGAGAGGGGAAGGGGAGCCTGGGATGTATTGGGAGATTAGCATTGATATTATACATTACCATATGTAGAGTAGATAGCTAGGAGGAAGCTACTGTATCACACAGGAGGTTCAGCTCTGTGCTCTGTGATGACCCAGGGGGTGGGATGGGAGGGTGGGAGGGAGGCTCAAACAGAGAGGATATGTGTATACATATAGCTGGGTCACCTGGAGGTACAGCAGAAACTAACACAACATTGTAAAGCAATTATACCCCAATTTAAAAAATATGAAAAAAAAAAAAAAGAAAAAGCCTACACAGACAATGGAAAATGTCTGTATTTCAAAAAAAATGTGTTTTTTTTGAAAATACGTTTTCTTTTAATATGTGAATATAAACAGTAAGGGAAAGAACAACTATCTTCAAAAGTATCTTTTTTGTAAACTAGTCTCTTTCAATTTTTGTGTATAGAAAATACTTAACATAGTATATAAGCATAGTAAGTCCCAATATGATATGAAGAAATGACTCATATTCTGACTTTGGGTTTTTAAAAAATCTTGTTGGTTATCTTTTTCAAATCTAGCAGTGTAAAGATGTCAATCATGAGCTCCCAATCTGTGCCTCCCCACCACTTCTCTCCCCAGCAAGCATAAATTAATTCTCTAAGTCTGTGAATCTGTTTCCGTGTTGTAAACAAGTTCCTTTGTATCACTTTTTCCTTTTCTATTTCCTGCATAAGCGATATCATATGATTTCTGTCTTTCTCTGTCTGACTTACTTCCCTTAGTACAATCATCTCCAGATCCATCCATGTTACTGCAAGTGGCATTATTTCATTCTTTTTAAAGGCTGAGTAATAGTCCATTGTATAGGTGTACCACATCTTCTTTATCCATTCATCCATCAGTGGACATTTAGGTTGCTTCCATGTCTTGGCTGTTGTAAATAATGCTGCAATGAACATTGGGATTAAAGACCTAAATGTAAGATCAGAGATGCTAATAAGAAACTTTAAAATGCTGTCTACAGACAAAGACAAAATAATAGCAAACACTTACTGAGCTCTGGGCACTCTCCTAAGTGCTTTACCTGGATTAATTCATGTACCACCCAGAACCCTGTGAGATAGATGCTACTGCCACCTCATGTGAGGGGGGCCAAGGCACAAAGAGGCTGAACCTTGCTTTCGGTCCTTGAGGTTACCCGGCCAGGATGCAGACGGGCTGGGCTTTGGACACAGGCAGGTCCTAATAACTGCATTCTTCTACCTCTCTACAGAAAAAATTTCTCTAAAGGGAGAAAGGCAGATTTTAGCATTTTCACTAGTACAGTAATATTCCATTGGTCGATTATTTGATCATCTCAACCATACAGATCTCAATCAAGAACTGAAAACGTAAAAGTAAAGGGGACCTCCGAGAGGCTGAAGGATGTGTCACAGAAGTCAAACCCAAGTTCCTGAGGAAAGCCCCTCAGGCCTTCCCAAAAGATAGCAAGTCCGATAAATTCTTACTTTACACGCAATTCTAACAGGCCTGATTGCCCAGCCACCGCCTATTAGAAACAGCAAATTAGAAAGAAGGTGAAATCAGCCTTAAAGGGAGGCATGTTAAGCCACAGCATTGTGCCCTGCCAACTGGCTATGTGCTTAGGCGCTCGGGCATGTCCGACTCTCTGCGACCCCATGGACTGTAGCCCACCAGCCTCCTCTGTCCATGGGGATTCTCCAGACAAGAATACTGGAGTGGGTTGTCATGCCCTCCTCCAACTGGCTATCTTTATAGCCAATATAGATGATATTCCCTGGAGAAGGAAATGGTAAAACTCAAAACAATGAAAAAATAGAAAGCGGGAGTATACCAAAATGCATTTTTCTTTGATGCCATGGGTGGTTACTCTGCGACCCCATGGACTGTAGCCCACCAGCCTCCTCTGTCCATGGGGATTCTCCAGACAAGAATACTGGAGTGGGTTGCCATGCCCTCCTCCAACTGGCTATCTTTATAGCCAATATAGATGATATTCCCTGGAGAAGGAAATGGCAAAACTCAAAACAATGAAAAAATAGAAAGCGGGAGTATACCAAAATGCATTTTTCTTTGATGCCATGGGTGTTTGTTTTTTTTTTAATTTCTACTTTTTAAAACCTTTTTTTTAATTCTTTCAAGTTATCTGTAATGTGTGTGTAGTCTTTTAATACTGAAATAACTCCTAATAAACTTCAAAAAAGAGAAATAGGAAAAGAGGAAGCAAGAAAGTCAAGGGAGATTGGGGATAGGAGAATGGGGTGAAGACCACCCCAATCAGGTTCAAGCCCTGCCACCAGTGATAAACCAGAGGAAGAGAAACTATTTAATTCACATCCAGGAAATTAGAATGCCTGACAGTCTAAGCACCACTTCCTGGAAGGGCAATTGCTCTCCATAAAGCAATCGCCTTGAAAATATCAATGATATAATCAACTGGTGATTTATAGAATAATAACTGTTATTAACTAAGCTCTTTCCAGGCAAGCCATTTACTTTAAAAAAAAATCACTGGACCTCAGGTGCGCCGTGAGAGGGAGCTCTGCCTTTCCTTAGTTTACCCTTGAAAACTTGAGGCGTGCAGTTACTATGCATTAGGGTGAAGGTTTGATTCTGTTCACAATATCTAAGAAGGTCTAGAAGCAAGAAACCAAAAGTAGATAGATTCTCATTTAAAATATCGAAATTGAATGAGAGGCTTTTATTCGTTGAAGGGGGAGTTTCAAGTGTGAGAAACACTTGCCTAGCATACCTTGTGGCTAGGTAGGGAATACCCAGGGACTCCATTGAAGTTCCCTAGAACTCCTCCGGCCCCCACACCCAGCAGGACCACAGCAGGACTCAGAGGGCTCCACTGTTTCCTGCTGGAAAGGGGTCCTGCCTTCTAGTAACTTGAAGGGGTACATTCCCTTCTGCTTGTGCTAAGTCGCTTGAGTTGTGTCTGACTCTGCGACCCCATGGACTGTGGCCCTCCAGGCTCCTCTGTCCATGGGGTTCTCCAGGCAAGAATACTGGAGTGGGTTGCCATGCCTTCCTCCAGGGACCTTCCCAACCCAGGGATCTAACCCACCCCTCTTATGTCATCACCTGCGTTGGTAGGCAGGTTCTTTACCACTACAGCCACCTGGGAATCCAAGGCATAACACAGGGCTTCCTGCAAAGGAAGCTTTCAATTCGAGATCTGCTGAAAGGAAAGAAGGGACAAAAAAGGAGGGAGAAGGGAGGACCGTTCTGTGACCCAGGAGCCTGCCTGCAACTCCGTTACACAGCCCCAGTTACTGAAGGGACCTTGGGTAATGATATCCAAGGCCTCCACTAAAACAGAAATGGGATCCAGGCAGGCTGCTTAGGCCACCAAGTCAGCTTTCTAATGAGCGTCGTGTTCGGGAGTGGGACACGGAAGAGATCAACTTCAGTGAAAGAAGAACTGAGTGTGCCTGGGGAAGGGAGGCTTTGAGTCTTTTCCTTAGATTCGTAGTTAATTTAAAATAAAGTCCTTTTCATAGCATCATAATGTTTTAGCTCTGAAAGATACCTTCATCTGGTTTCTTTTACACATCAGGACATTGAGTCCCAGAGAGGGAATTGACCTACCCAGGGTCACGCTGTAAATTTGTGGCCAAGCCCGAAGCAGAAATCATTGTCCTAACTTCTTGCTGCCCCAAACTCATCTTGACAGTGGGAACCTAACACTGTAGTTTCTATTTAAAGCCGGCTTGCTGCTGCTGTGTTCGTCTCCAAATTCTCTGTGAACTGAGTTCCCCGACCACATCCTCCTGCCCTTTCGCTCTGGGATGACTTGAGATAAAGATCTTGCCAATGACCACCCTGTAAAACCCAGACCAGAATGGGCCTCCAGAAACCCAGCATGTCAGAATGATCTCTGACCCCGAGAAATTCCAGCTCTGCGCCACTCGTGGGATGTGGATAAAGAAGAGAGGAGGTCAGGGTAGGAAGAAAACTCTCTACCGGTAGAGAGAAATGGAAGGCGATTCTCAGCTACTGGGGTTAGTGTCCTTCCCAGGTCCAAGCCATCTAAGGGCATCTGAAATCTTTGATTACAATGGGGACAGAAAGCTGAGCTCTCTGCTCCTCCATGACATTGACCCTGGAGAGAGGAGGGGCTGGTGAGACACTCCCTCCTAACAGAGGTGAAGCCTGAAGACAGAAGGAACTTCAATGTGCTGTGTGTTTTGTGCAAGAAGATGACCTGTGCTTTCAGTAATTGAGGTAATAATGAGTTAGAAGACTATATGCAAAGAGAAAGTGAAAGAGAAGTCACTCAGTCGTGTCCAACTCTTTGCGACCCATGGACTGTAGCCTATCAGGCTCCTCCGTGCATGGGATTTTCCAGGCAAGAGTGCTGGAGTGGATTACCATTTCCTTCTCCAGGGGATCTTCCCAACCCAGGAATTGAACCCGGATCTCCCGCATTGCAGGCAGACGCTTTACCGTCTGAGCCACCAGGGAAGTCCATATGCAAGGAAGCCAACGTGAATTGTATCTGGCTTCCCATCAAGAGAGAATTTGCCAACTTGTTACACCGAGGTGAAAGCAAACAACACATGTGCCCTTGTGTGAACTGTCAGAGCGTGTACCTTGGGAAAGCCAACGTATCATTTGAGGTCAATCTCTTATTATTCTTTCACTTTCCAATACAATGTCCTTCCCATCACTGAACACACTTGTTTATTTCACACGCCCCCACGCTGGAAACAATTTCTGTGCTCTGAACTCTCACACAAATAAAGCTACACTTCTCCCCAAAGGGTGAATCATTTCTACTCCTTATTATGGTTCTAGATGCCCGTGAGCAACTTGGGGAAAGGTCTCCTGCCTGCCCTTTCCCTGACTCCCCTCCCACAATACCCAGCATGTGACAACCACGCAGCAAATGTTTACTAAATGAACAAAGGTATTTCTAAGGTTGCTGCCTCTCGAGTGAGGGGTTTTAGCCTCCATGGATGAGCTGAAGTGGAGCCATAAACCTTTTGAAATCATCTTTAAATTTATGCAGTCCATGCACGTATGCTGTTTGGGGAAGAGAGTCCACAGCTTCAGTTAGCTTCTCAGAGGGATCCAGTTTCCAAGAATCATAGCTCCAAGGTTGCTGTGTTGTTGTTGTTCAGTTGCTCAGTTGCACCCAATTCTTTGCAACACCATGGACTGCAGCATGCCAGCCTTTGCTGTCCTTCATTATCTCCTGGGGTTTGCTCAAATTCGCATCCATTGAGTTGATGTTGCTCTCCAACCGTCTGATCCTCTATCACCCCCTTCTTCTGCCCTCAGTCTTTCCCAGCATCAGGGTCTTTGCCGTGAGTTTTCACATCAGGTGGCCCAGGTATTGGAGCTTCAGCTTCTGCATCAGTCCTTTCAATGAATACTCAGAGTTGATTTCCTTTAAGATTGGCTAGTTTGGTCTCCTTGCTGTTCAAGGGACTCTCCAGAGTCTTGGCTAGCACCACAGATGCCATGAGCACTGACCAAAAGACATGGTGTTTATTAGACAGTCTGGAATCCCACCTGGGGAGTGTCTCGTGTTGAACTCCTGGAAGTCAGCAGAGAGGTCACAGCTCCACACCTCCTCCGTCTCTCCACACCTCACTCACAAGTAACAACACTAATAGCTGTCACCATTTTTCAAGGGTCTTCTGGGTGCCAGGCTCTGCTCTAGTGTTTGCTCCATTACAAATGAAGAAACCAAAGCTCAAAAAGGAGGCGGTCACTGGGGCTTTGGGCTGGCAATGGCAAGGCTGCATTCTGAACCCAGACCTGACTCCTCTGAGGCCGGTCAGAGGACGCATGCAAATAGGACTCCAAGTAGTGCTCCTGGATGGCAAGGGTACCTCAGAAGGTGGCCTTATTTGGAAACAGGCTTGCCATGAACAGGATCAGTTAAGATGGGCTCATACTAGGCTAAGATGAACCTCTAATTGAATATGACTAGTGTGTTTACAAAAAGGGGGAAATGTGGACACAGACACGGAGGACACCACGTGAAGATGAAAGCAGCACTCTAAAGCTGAGAAACACCAGTAATCACCAGAAAACCACCAGCAGTGAAGGGAGAGGCCAGGGACAGGCGGTCCCACCCAGCCCTAAGAAGTAGCCCACCTTGCAGACATCTTGCTTCAGTCCAGCCTCAGGACTGGGAGACAATGCATTTCTGCTGTTAAAGCACCCCCCACCGCCCACTTTGTGGTGCTTTGTGATGGCAACCATAGGAAACGCATACCCTCTCTGTCTTCAAAAGCAGAGTGAAGAAGTCTACCCTGGGGGTCCAGAGGCTAAGACTCCACGCTCCGAATGCAGGGGGCCCAGGTTCAGTCCCTGGTCAGGGAACTAGATCCCACATGCTGCAACTCAACTAAGAGTTCACACGCCACAACTACATATCCCGCTGCAACAAAGACCAGAGAATACACACGTGCTGCAACTAAGACCTGCTGCTGCTAAGTCGCTCCAGTCGTGTCCGACTCTGTGCAATCCCATAGACGGCAGCGCACCAGGCTCCCGTCCCTGGGGTTCTCCAGGCAAGAACACTGGAGTGGGGTTGCCATCTCCTTCTCCACAGGTATACACTACTATATATAAAATAGATAACTGGTGCTAGGGCAGCCAAATAAATAAAGAAAAAGCTGATTCAAGGGGTGAAAAGTACATGGGAACTGAACCCTAGACCTGCCTATGCACCAAATTCTAACCTATAGGTCCCTTACCTCCCACAGAATGAGACGAACAGGTCAGTCAGTACTGGCATGGCGGACTGAGGGAAGGCTTTTTTGAACGGATTGCATTTTGGCTTGGTTTTCATCAAACTTGTATTAGATTGTGTAAACTTCTTCTTCATTCAAACCGCTGTTCTCCAGAGCTTGGCATGGCTTGCGTACTTGTTTACTTTCAATGATTTAACTAACCAAATCAGAAAACCAGGGTTCTGGAAATCTGATTGAAACACACCTTCTCCAAGTGTCTAGTTTTACAACTGGACAACCCTCCAGCCTTAACTGGGACCCTGATGGGCTGGACCCTGGGCAAGTTTCACTGAGGGAAAAGAAAGCAGCCTGAGGACAGCTCCCGCCCACAGGGGTCTGCCGCCTAGCCAAGGAGGTAAGCGTGAGTGACACACTCAGTGATACACACTACAAGGGTGACTGTGTGTGACACCCACTGCAAGGTCTGAGTCATGAAAAACAGGCAAGAATTCTAGAGAAGTCACAGCAATGGCCAAATGAAAGATGCAACAGCCAGGGGATCAGTTGGGAAAAGGGAGCAAGAAGTTTAGGCCCGTCAAAAAGATGAGGACAGATAAAATGTTCAATAGCTTGAAATTCAACCTTTGCCCAGCACAAGGGGAACTTGAAACTCAAGTTTCCAGATCACAGCTAAATTTACAGCCAGAGTTTTAAGTGGGTTTGAAATCTGGCCAAATTGCCTATCTTTCAGGTTCTCTTGATATATTTGAAGCCACAAATGTGGTATTTCTAAACAGAGGAACTTGAAGAGAGTCAGCAGGGGTGGGTCCCTTAATTATCATTAGTGTCTCCAAGCCCTAAAGGAACAAGTCATTGTAGGGGAAAGACCAGGCCTATTGTGCTTCAAATGGGTTATCCATCTTAAAGTCACTCCCCTGGATTGGGGGTTGTGCATGCCTGCCTACATGCTCAGTCGCATCCGTCATGTCCAGCTCTTTCCGACCCTGTGGACAGTACCTGCCAGGCTCCTCTGTCCATGAGATTTCCCAGGAGTAATCCCAAGAACACTGGAGTGGGTTACCATTCCCTCCTCCCGGGGATCTTCCTGACCCAGAGATCGAACCTGCATCTCTTGGACTGCAGGCAGATTCTTTACCTCTGAGCCACTCGGGAAGCCAGGTTGGGGGTTACCAAGCACTTATACTATGGGCCTAACAGGGCGTAACAGCCATCAACTGAGAAGCTTTGCTCTCTCACAAGCTTCCCAATCACCCCAACAGGTAAGCCACACATTGCTCAGGAGGACCCAATGACTTCCTTCAAACCTCCCTTCCAGAAAACTGTGAGGCAGTATTGATATCAGAAGGGCTGATGGGCGCATCTTGCAAAGAGGAAAGACATAGGCCACCGAGCAAAGAATCCAGGACAAAGAACACTTGTACTGTTCTGATCAGCTGCTGGCTGTGGGGGCAGAGGTGGGCTTCCACGACCCCCACCCCCGAAGAGCAGGAGTCCCAACTTTCCAACAGGAGGGCCTCTTTTTAACATAGAAGTTGCTGATAGTGGTCATGTTTTTCCCATCTGTGGTAGAGAAAATTCCTCCCAATGAAAAATTACTGAAAATTCAGTAACGTTTTTCAACTGATTTGTGTCTGGCTCCTTCCAAAGGACCCACATCTGTCATGTACTCTGTGCAATGTCAATATTTCTCTAAGTCTAGATCAAGACATTGGCTTGCCTACTGTATGGACTTACTGAGTGAACTCACTGGCACGGCTTTGTAGCTTTTGTCAATTTGAAGTTTGGTTGAAAGCATGAAAGTTTCTACCCTAAATCTGGCCACACATCCAGCTTGTTTCAGGATTTAAATGTTGGTGCGACGGTGTTCAAAACAAGAGAATCATTTTACAATGGGAAGCCCAGCAGAAGCTCAGAGATGCTCAAGTGGTACAGAATGGGTGAACTATCTCATTACAAAAATTTTTTTCAAGTCATTATTTCATTTCCAAAAGCCAGAAAAGAAATTGTTTCTATCAGGCATAAGTGAAGAGCTTAACAATTAAATTGTAGAATTAAAAATTTTTTTGTAACCACTTGGGACTTCCCTGGTGGTCCAGTGGTTCCAGTGTAAGGGGTACAGGTTCTATTCCTTGGTCATGGAACTAAGATCCCACATGCCATACAGAGCTGAAAAAACAAACAAACAAACAAAAAAACACCACCAAAACTATTACTCATGTTTGTCAGTTGGGAAGCAGCAGAAGTTAAACATTCAGATTTGGGGACAGACCTTAGTTTGAATACCAGCTCTGCATCTTATTAGCACTCTGACCTTGACAAGTTCCTTAAATTCTCTGAGCTTTGTTGTTATTGTTCAGTCACTCAGTTGTGTCTTCCTCTTTGTGACTCCATGGACTGCAGCACACCAGGCTTCCCTGTCTTTCACTATCTCCTGGAGTTTGCTCAGACTCATGTCCATTGAGTCGATGATGCATCCAACTATCTCTGAGCTTTGGTTCTCTCCAACTGAGATGTATTCATTCTATATCAGTGCATAAAGAATGGCCACAAACAGTGGCCTCGAACAGACATTCCTTATCTCACAGTCTCTGTAGATCAGGATCGAGGCAGGGTCCTCTGCTCAGGGAGTCTCAAGACTGAAATCAAGGTGTTGGCCAGTCTGAGTTCTCCTCTGGAGGTTCTGAGGAAGAATGTTCTTCCAAGCTCATTCAGGTGTTGGCAGATCCAGCGCCCAGCAGCTATGTGCTGAGGTCCCTGTATTCTTGCTGGCTCTCGGGCCTGACTGCTCTTGGCTCCTGAAAGTTGCCATCAGCTTCTTGCCAATGTCGCGTCCCCCACTGGCCCTTCTCAATATGACAGCTCACTGCTTCAAGGCCAGCAAGAGAGACTTTCTCCCTGTCAAAGTCTTATAAAACCTGATCATGGGATCAGCAAGCCCATCCCTTTTGCCTTATTATGTAACCGGCTATGGTTTTTCCTGTGGTCATGTATGGATGTGAGAGTTGGACTGTGAAGAAGGCTGAGCGCCGAAGAATTGATGCTTTTGAACTGTGGTGTTGGAGAAGACTCTTGAGAGTCCCTTGGACTGCAAGGAGATCCAACCAGTCCATTCTGAAGGAGATCAGCCCTGGGATTTCTTTGGAAGGAATGATGCTAAAGGTGAAACTCCGGTACTTTGGCCACCTCATGTGAAGAGTTGACTCATTGGAAAAAACTCTGAAGCTGGGAAGGATTGGGAGCAGGAGGAGAAGGGGACAACAAAGAATGAGATAACCGGATGGCATCACCGACTCAATGAACACGAGTCTGAGTGAATTCCAGGAGATGTTGATGGACAGGGAGGCCTGGCGTGCTGTGATTCATGGGGTCGCAAAGAGTCGGATACGACTGAGCGACTGAATTGAACTGAATCACAGGACTAACATTCTGTTGTGTTCACAGTTCTGCCCACAGTTAAGAGGGAGGGACTTCCCTGGTGGGCCAGTGGCTAAGACTCTGCACCCCCAGTCCTGGGGGCCTGGGTTCAATCCCTGATCAGGGAACAAGATTCTACATTCAATAGTGAAGATCCCTCATGCTGCAGCTAAGACCCAGCACAGCCAAATAAATAAAAGAAGAGGGATGTAGGATGTGTGCACCAGGAGGCAGATCTCTGGGGCCATCTTAGAAGTCTACTTACCAAAATGGTGTGGGATGAAATAAGACACTTCATGTCAAGTGTTTATCTCTGTACCTGGCATGCAGAAAGCTTCTACCAGTGGTTGCCATAGTCACCACCATCAATATGTGCAGTAGGCAAAATAATGACCCCCGCCCCCAGAGACGTCCTTGGGACCTGTGAACATGTTATGCTACATGGTAGAAAGAAGTGAAGGTTGCAGACAGAATCAAGGTCGCTAATCAGCTGACCTTAAAATGGGAAGATTTCCCTGGATTAGCTCCTTATGTGATCACAAGGATCCTTCAAGGTGGAAGAGAGAGGCAGAGGAGTTAGAACCAGAGAAATGGAAGCATGAAAAGACCTGGCCCAATGTCGCTGGCTTTAAAGATGGAAGAAGAGGGTCACAAACCAAGGAAGGCGGGTGGCAAGATATGTGGCCAAAACTGGAAGGGGCAAGGAATAGATTTTTCCCCTGGAGCCTCGAGGATGCAGTCTTGCTGTCTGTCACCTTCATCGCCCAGTAAGATCTATGTCATACTTCAAACCTCCAGACCTGTAGAAGCATAAATTTGTGTTGCCACATTTTCTAGTAATTTGTTACAGCATCCATAAGAAACTAATACTATACTATGTTTTTATTGGGCAACATAGTCTTATGCCCTCTTCTGGCTACAAAAGAAACTGGGACACTTTCTGACATAAATCACAGCAAGATCCTCTATGATCCACCTCCCAGAATACTCGAAATAAAAGCAAAAATAAACAAATGGGATCTAATTAAAATTAAAAGCTTCTGCACAACAAAGGAAACTATAAGCAAGGTAAAAAGACAGCCTTCTGAATGGGAGAAAACAATAGCAAATGAAGCAACTGACAAACAACTAATCTCAAAAATATACAAGCAACTCATGCAGCTCAATTCCAGAAAAATAAACGACCCAATCAAAAAATGGGCCAAAGAACTAAACAGACATTTCTCCAAAGAAGACATACGGATGGCTAACAAACACATGAAAAGATGCTCAACATCACTCATTATCAGAGAAATGCAAATCAAGACCACAATGAGATACCATTTCACACCAGTCAGAATGGCTGCGATCCAAAAGTCTACAAGCAATAAATGCTGGAGAGGGTGTGGAGAAAAGGGAACCCTCTTACACTGCTGGTGGGAATGCAAACTAGTACAGCCACTATGGAGAACAGTGTGGAGATTCCTTAAAAAACTGCAAATAGAACTGCCTTATGACCCAGCAATCCCACTGCTGGGCATACACACCGAGGAAACCAGAATTGAAAGAGACACATGTACCCCAATGTTCATTGCAGCACTGTTTATAATAGCCAGGACATGGAAACAACCTAGATGTCCATCAGCAGATGAATGGATAAGAAAGCTGTGGTACATATACACAATGGAGTATTACTCAGCCATCAAAAAGAATTCATTTGAATCTGTTCTAATGAGATGGATGAAACTGGAACCTATTATACAGAGTGAAGTAAGCCAGAAAGAAAAACACCAATACAGTATACTGACACATATATATGGAATTTAGAAAGATGGCAATGATGACCCTGTATGCGAGACAGCAAAAGAGACACAGATGTATAGAACGGACTTTTGGACTCTGTGGGAGAGGGAGAGGGTGGGATGATTTGGGAGAATGGCATTGAAACATGTATACTATCATGTAAAAATAAAATAAAATAAAATAAAGACCAAAAAAAATAAAAAAATAAAAATAAAAATCCTTAATTTAATCACACACAAAAAAAAAAAGAAACTGGGAAATTCATCCTTATTCTGGGTGGCCATGCAACCTGCTGAGAAATTGGAGATTTTGTGATTGTGGGAGAGGAGAGAAGAGGGAACCAACTGGCTCTGCATAAGGATGACAGGGTGATTTTGGAGGCAGAGATTATCCTCCCTGTGCTGGCCCCTCACTGGTTTGGCATTCCAGTAGCATCCTAATTCCTTTTTGGGAAATGAACTTTTCTCCCATGGAACTATGCAAAGGGACTATTAACAGAGGTGCTTCCCTGCCATAGCCAAGAGCTCCATCAATCACTCTACCTCCAGCCTCAGGGAGAGAGTGATTCCTGGTATGCCCGCCCTGAACTGCCTAGTACCTGCTCTCTTTCACACTAGTTCTCAAACCTTTCCTAGTCTGTCTAAAAATATCTTTTCTGCTTTGATCAGTTAGAGCGGGTTTCTGCTACTTGCCACCTTTCTGTTACTTGTATCCTCACAGATACACTTGTTCTGAATCTTCTAGCAGAAGTTTGCAACATCTTGGCAGAACTAAAAGCAATCCTGTGGGTGGTACACTTTTTCCTATTTCATCTAAGAGTCAGAAAGCAAAATACCCACTAAATTAAATGATTTATGCAAGGATTTATATTGCCACCACTAAGACACTCAGAGATAAGCAATCCAGAATTGGCTCAAGATGCGTTAGTGCCATTAAAAAGAACTTTTTCTGAAAAAATTAGACCATAAATAGCTTAGGTTTTGCCAGTCACACAGACTCTGGCACCATTACTCCATCCTGCATTGTAATGTGGAAACAGCCACAGATAATACATAAAGGAATGGGCATGTCTGTGTTTTAATAAAGCTTTATTGACAAAAACAGGTGGCAGGCCAGGTTTGACGTATGGTTCTTACTTGTCCAACTCTGCTGTTAAGGGCCCCAATCCTTCTCTCTCCTGCTCTGCTTTAGCATGTGGCTTTTGTCATCATGCTTGTCACATCATTGTCATGGGTGGCTACTCCACCTGTGGCTACTCCATCATCTCCTTTTAAAGTATCTTGCTAGATCCCACCCACTGACTTCCACCTACATGTCACATGACCACCTCGAAGAGTCAATAAAAAAATTGAAACATAGTGATCTTTGGAGGAATACTTTGCCACCCTGAATAAACCAGGATCCATTATGGAAGGAAGAAAGAGAGGAAGCAGAGAAGGGGAAACGGGAGAAAGGGTGGATAAAGAGCAGGCAATGAGCAGTGTTTGCCACACATCCTGTTCACTCGGGTGTCTCCACAGTGCTGGGCACACAGCGAGGAAGAGGAGGAGGAAGATGGTGCCGGGCTAACCCATTTCCATTCCTTTGTTTGTCTAGCCCTCAAACCAACCCTGCAGCATAGGTGTCATTATCCTTCCAGGTTTACGCACTGTGGACCTGGAAGCTAAGTCCTGTCCAAGGTCACAGTTAGGAGGTAGCACAGCCAGCGTGTAACTTTGCCTCTGCCTGACTTTCAGCCATGCTCAAAGCCACCAGGACGTGTTTATGGAAAGACCGAGGCTGAACCAGACAACCTTGACGTTGACGGCCCCTCCACCCTGATAGGCTGTGATAGCTACCGTTGCTTAAGCAAACTGAAATGGAGCCTCTCTGTGGTTTCCACCTCATGCCCAGGACCGGGCTCCAACTACTGTCCTTTCCAATTTCTCTCTCCCCGGTTACCCTGAGCATATTTTCTGAAACAAAATTCAGGACACATTCATCTGGCCCTGGCCTGACATGTGGCCACCCAACACAGCAGACTGTTTGAAATCGAGACTTCTTGGAAATTCTGGGACAAGTACTGGCTGCCCCAGGGTCCCTCTGAATTGAGGATGAAGGCTTTGCCCAGCCAAGACGCAAGGACCAGAGCCACCACCTGTGACTCTCGTGTTCTTTAGGAAAGAGGGAGGAAGAACGTGGACATTTTGGAAATAATGAAACCCATAGGTTTTCCACCTCAGAGCAGAAATCAGGCGATCAGAAATCGGCTGGAAATTTTGGGTCTTTGGGTTATGAGATTCTGCTTCACTGGGGCAAAGACTCTCAGAGAATCAGAAGGTAAGAGCCTCATAATGATCATATGGATTCTTCCTAGAGAGCCAGGAAGGAAACCACAGAAGTGAGTTCAGAGAAGCGAGGGGGACTTCCCTGGGGGTCCAGTGGCTAAGACTCTGTGCTCCCAATGCAGGGGGCCTAGGTTCAATCCCTGATGAGAGAACTAAATCCCACATGCTGCAACTAAAGATTCTGCATGATGCAGCGAAGATCGAAAATCCCTGTGCTACATCTAAGACCTGGCACAGCCAAATAAATAAATTAAAATACACTAAAAAAAAAGAGAAAGGAAAAAAACAGGAGCTAGCAAGGATGGCCTGGCTGGTTAGGCCTCACTCAACTTAAGAACCTTTAGATTAGGAATGAAGGGGGAGCCGTGACCACTTGCATTTTCCGCCAACCTCCTCCCCTTTAGAGACAACCTACCACTCCATCTTCTGCCTCCGTGTGTCTCTGAGCACCTCCATCCTGCCCCCAGGTAGCCCAGCCCCCTCCTAGCAGGTACCTGGATCTAACAACCCCTCCCAAGAGCTGCTTCTTCACCAAACAGAGGTACCTTCACACCCTGACCTCTAGTGACACAGCGTCACTAGAGACTGGGTGACATCTCACTGTAGCCCAGAGGAGGGGCTGGAAATTCAGGCCTAGAAAACCCCCATCACCACTCTCGGGCCCACTAGTCTCCCTAACCCACTCTGAATGCAGACCCAGAGGTAAATGGGAAGACTGCGTAAGCGGGGCAGGTACATGAGGTACTCTTGGGAAGCTAGTACAAGGACCAGCAGGGTCACCACAGCCTTCTGGGCTTGAACTGAGCAAAGAGAGGACAGGCTGGGCCATGTCTCTACCCAAGGTGTCTCTCCTCTGACCACACGCCAGCCTTGTAACACTTGCAGATTCCCCAAAGGGCGGTGATGCCTCCGAGTTTCTGCTCACACTGCTCTCTGACATAGAACATCATTTGCCACCACCCCCCACCAGAAAACATGACCATTGGGGAAAAGAAAGTCATACTGCGTGACCCAAAAAGGGCTGTTTTTCATCTGCAAATTGAGAGAGAGGATGGTCACCTTCACGAATCACCAGGAGGATGTGATGAGAAGATGTTCTAAGAGTGCCTATAACCACACCAGGCACAGCAGAGCCAAGGAGTGGGAACATGGAGAAGTGGAAGAGTTCTGGGTCTCTGGACCATCACAAAGAGAAGGGACAGCCACGGGGGGGAAGACGGGCTCCACGGCAAACCGTGTCCATGTCCCAAGTTGTACAGCTCTTTTCTAGCCTTGATATAAACTCTGCCTGTGGACAGAAGCGAAGCATGGGTTCTGGAGCCTGCCTGCTTGAGTTCACATGGCAGGATTTCCTTCCTTTTTTATGGCTGAGTAGTATTCCATTGTCAGGCTTCCCAGGTGGTGTAGTGGTAAAGAATTCACCTGCCAGTGCAGGAGATGAAAGAGACGTGGGTTCAATCCCAATCAAGAAGCTCACCTGGAGTAGGAAATGGCGACTTACTCCAGTATTCTTGTCTGGAAAGTTCCATGGACAGGGGAGCCTGGCAGGCTACAGTCCGTGGGATTGCAAAGAGTCAGACACGACTGAACATCTGAGCATGAAGTATTCCATTGTAGATAGACCAATAGATACATAGATGATAGATGGATAGACAGATAGATCAATAGATAGATAGAGATAGAAATCACATCAGCCAATGATATGACCAATAGTGTGTTAGTATTCATAATATATAACAGCTAATATAACTCAATAACAGGAATCATCTTAATGTCTCCCCAGCCATGGTTGAGAACCACTGGGTCAGACCACGAAGGTCTTTCAAGGGCTCATATTAGGGGTTAAATATGGCTCTATTCAATCCACCTTTAATGGAAAACTGCTCTGTTGCATGAACTTCTGTCATGATATGTGAAGATGCACAGGGCAGGCTCCCAGATGAGAGTGAACATCTGGAGCAAGATGATGACCTCCCAGCATCTCCCAAACCCAAGACCCAGGGCACCATGACGCACAACTGTAGGGGGCACCCTTCACCCCACAGATGCTAGAGATGTCTCCAGAGGGTGCTGCTGCTGCTAAGTCACTTCAGTCGTGTCCGACTCTGTGCGACCCCACAGACGGCAGCCCATTGGGCTCCGCCATCCCTGGGATTCTCCAGGCAAGAACGCTGGAGTGGGTCCAGAGGGTGCTACCAACATGGAATAGATGCTTAGGAAGCCCTGCAGCCATGCCACCTGGAGGTCCTGCGGGAATCTGAGTAGCTAATGAAGGCAGAATGCCAGTGCCCTCTTTGGACACACAAGGATTCCCAATAAGCCACTCCCCACCCACAGTCCAGCTTTATCTCACTTCACTCATTCCAGGAACACAAGCTTACTAGATTGTGAGCTCCCAGCAGCATGTTCATACTAAAGATGAACATACAATGTATGGTCCAAGCCAGGGAGCCCCTGAGGTTAAAAGGAGGAGCTAATAAGAATGACATCAAGACTCCCCTGGTGGTCCAGTGGTTTAAAATTCACCTGCCAAGAGTACCCCCTGCCCACTGCAACTAGAGAAAGGTCGTACGCAGCAAGAAAGACCCTGCACAGCCAAAGAAATTAATCAATCGGTTTTTTTAAAAAAAATAATTACATCAGATTCTGTTACATGTTTTTCTCCTTTTACCATTCACTTCCTATATTAGTTATCTACTGCTATGTGACCAGTTATCCCCAAACACAAAAACTTAAATCCAAAGGAAAAAAATTAAAATTACATCAGAACTACAGGTATAAGCCAGGACCACTGCAAGCAATAGGAAGTGTGCCCCCTGCTCCGCCCACCCACAACTACTATTCCTCCTATATCCCCCTCAGGGCTGGCACAGAACTTTGCACAGGAGAAATGCTGAGAATATTTAAATATTCTTTCCTTGATAGATTTACTTCCCTCTTAGCAGCTGAAAAAGTACACACTTCGTTTTGAGAAGTGAAAATCTCTCAGTTGTGTCCAACTCTTTGCGGTCCCATGGACTATACAGTCCACGGAATTCTCCAGGCCAGAATGCTGGAATGGGTAGCTGTTCCCTTCTCCAGGGGATCTTCCCAACCCAGGAACTGAACCCAGGTCTCCCGCATTGCAGGCAGATTCTTTACCAGCTGAACCACCACAGAAGCCCTGATTTTGAGAGGGTCCTACTTTATATCACCAAAGAAGCAGGAGCCAGCTCAGGCTCTCTGTGTTGAATTAATTTCCCTGGTGTGTGTTAGTCGTTCGGTCGTGTCCGACTCTCTGCAACCCCATGGGCTGTAGCCCTCCAAGCTCCTCTTTCCATGCAATTCTCTGGGTATGAATATTGGAGTGGATTGCCATTCCTTTCTCCAGGGGATCTTCCTGACCCAAGGATTGAACCCAGGTCTCCTTCACTGCAAGCAGATTCTTTACCACCTGAGCAACCAGGGAAGCCCCATTTCCCTGGTAGGGCAAAACCAGATTGCAGATTCACTGACTTGAAAAAGTGGAAATGTTAGTAGCTCAGTCGTGTTTGACTTTTTGCGACCCCATAGACTGTAGACCACCAGATTCCACCCACTTGAGAACACGCCCAAGTGGCACGCATACTACTTTTGCCTTACCCTGCAGGGATGGTCAAGGGGAAAAGTCATCATCCCTCCCTCTAACATGGAGCCTTGAGAAAGGATTAAGTCCTGATGTTTAGGTTTAATTTGGGGGAGACAGAAAAGGGATTTCCACTTCCTTGGTAGAACAGAGTAGAACAATAGGAGAGCTTTAGCAGAGTCATCAAGGATCAGCTCCATGAACTTCTGGACCAGTGCATGGCCTTGAATCCAATCAGCCAACCAACACAGTGAAGCTGGTGGAATCTGGACTTAAACTGCCTCTCTGTAATTTTCAATCAGTATCAGTTCAGTCGCTCAGTCATGTCTGACTCTTTGCAACCCCATGAACCGCAGCACGCCAGGCCTCCCTGTCCATCACCAACTCCCAGAGTCCACCCAAACCCATGTCCATTGAGTCAGTGATGCCATCCAACCATCTCATCCGTTGTCGTCCCCTTCTCCTCCAAAAGTGTATTGTAATTAATTCTCAACACACTTTTGCTAGTTACCAGGTCCCCAAGCTGCTCCTCTCAGTAGGAACTTCCTCCACTGGCAGGGATTTTCCTCTGCTCACCTGCATATCAAAAGGCTCCTGTCCTGTGTTATCTGCCCTTTACCATGGACCCTCCCCCTCCAAAAATATAAAAGCCTGCTCAGAGGTTGCTTCCTCCTCATGATAAAACAGCTGTTCCTTTTCGACTGGAGCCTTCTTTTTTCTTTTTTTGCTTGTTGTTTTTCACATTTTTATTTTTCTATAGCAGTGTGTACATGTCCATCCCCAACTCTCTATCACTTCCCCCATTTCCCCCCTTCATCCCGCACCCCCGTAACCATAAGTTCATTCCCTAATTGACAAGAGCCTTCTTGACCTGAAGGCATGTCTCCTAGGAGGAGAATTTCTATTTCAGGCCAAAGTGTAGCTGGACATCTCTGAGCTCTTTAAAATCACATCCTATGTAAGTGGACACTTCTCGCCTGACCCACAAAAACAGAGAGGACCAAGGCCAAACCCGTCAGTAGCTGGAAAGTGGTGCTCTGAGGTGATGGGCCGTGTTTTCTGGTTTTGTTCGTGACTCACTCACAGCCCAAGCTCTTGAAAATAGACCTGATGGCATCCCTGTGGCTCACGTCTGTGTGACTGGGCCTGACACAGAGCCCATCTGAAATGACAGACACTCGTACAGAGCAACGTAAGAGGACCGGCCCCAGTCGGGAATCCGGAGGGTTTCTTGGAGGTCAAGGGATGGGAGCACAGGCCTGCGGGCAGGTATCATGTTCCCTGGCAAGTCTAGAAGAGAAGGGGGGAGGGGCAAGCAGCCCAAATGGCCAAATGATTCCGAGAGCTGGAGGGTTGAAAGGCAAGGAAGAGAGCTCGCTTGTCTTTTTTCCCTGGCTCTGTTCACAGCTGTTTTTATTTTGCCAAATGTACTGGAATTAAAATACTGATTAGAATTAGAGTCTCAGTTTGAGGCTTCAAACAGGACTCTCTCTCTCTAATTAGGGGACTGAGTCTCATCAGCTACTCAGCATGGCACACATGGTTCCCACTTGCGGGGACTGCTGCGTCCCTCACCCACTGCAAATGCGTCCAGGGACTCGGCTTCTCCGCCCAAAGTTGATACTTCCAGAAGCAGGCAAAAACTCTTTCCTGCACCCCCCACCCCGAGAGCCCCAATCCCCTGAACCACTGAAGCTCAGCCCATCTGCCCGGGAAAAGACACCCTCAGCCCATCGTTCAGCACCTCCTCATCCCTGCTACAGTGGGGGCCTCCCTGGACACTGCTCCTCCCTCAGACCGTTTAGGGAGAAGGAATATTTGTTGAGTATCTGGACATCCCAGGTATTCCACTCGGCACCTAACACCACCATCACATTTCCTCTCTCTGATCCAAATGCAAAGACAGAAGGATCTCTCTGATCATGTAAATGTCCTTGTCAGAGTGAAAATCTGAACTACTCTTGACAGCTCCAAAGCCCAGGCTCATCCTTCCACTCAAAACATAATTGTCAGCCTTTCTAAACCTTTGGTGTCTAGCTCTCTGAGAGCTTAAGAGCCAGAAAGTGCTCAATTGTTCATAGTTTCTGACAGTTTCAATGCCTGCCGCTTTCTTCCTAGCTTAGTCTGAGACAGCTGACTTTCGGTTCTGGATATCCAGATGGTGTCTCTCTCCCCACCTCCACCCCATCCCTGATCTCTTTATCTGCTCCTGCCAGACCCTCCCCTCTCCTCCCAAATCCCAGCCCAGCACCATATGAGGGAGAAGCCAGTGAGCTATGGTCCAGAGGGAGATGCATGGAGACCAAGCCCGGCCCTTAGCTCTTGCTGTCACGTTGAACAGATCAAACCTACCACGGATTTGGAGATGTTTCCATCTCCCAAAGGACTTCCCTCTGTAAACATGTGTCTTATCTCTGTGTTACACGTCCTTTGTGCCCTCGGAGTTGTTGCAAACAGTTTGTGAATCCACATGTCAGGTAATGTTGGTATGTCACATAAATGGATATAAATAGAGAATATAACATACAATTTCTCAAATGTCTATCGACTAATAAAGGAGAAATTCATTTAAAAGTACTTTGTACTTTTCAAGCATAGCTACTGTCATATAGGTATCTATGAAATGTTTTGAGCTTAAAAGAAGCCTTCCTACTTAAAAAAGGTTATGTGTGTGTGTGTTAGTCACTCAGTCGTATCTGACTCTTTGCAATCCCATGGGCTGTAGCCCACCAGGCTCCTCTGTTCACGAAATTTTCCAGGCAAGAAACTGGAGTGAGTTACCATTCCCTTCTCCAGGGGATATTCCCAACCCAGGGATCAAACCCGGGTCTCCTGGATTGCAGGCAGATTCTTTACCATTTGAGCCACCAGAGAAACCTATTAAAAAAAAAAAAAAAAAGGTTAGGTGTTGTGGATTAAAATACTACAAAAGCTCCATTCCAACCTCAGCATCCTCAGTTTCTAGATCTTCAGCTCATTCAACAGAGGTTTGCTGGATGCCTACCACATGCCAGATTCTTTACTAGGTGCTGCAGCGGTATCCATGAATATGGTAGACAAAAACCTCTGCCTTCCTGGAGCACATATTCTGGTAGGAGGAGAGAAAAAAATAGTAATAAACAGGCAAAGGGTATTATATGTTGCTGCTGCTAAGTTGCTTCAGTCGTGTCTGACTCTGTGCGACCCCATAGACGGCAGCCCATCAGGCTCCCCCGTCCCTGGGAGTCTCCAAGCAAGAACACGGGAGTGGGTTGCCATTTCCTTCTCCAATGCATGAAAGTGAAAAGTGAAAATGAAGTCGCTCAGTCGTGTCCGACTCTTTGCGACCCCATGGACTGCAGCCTACCAGGCTCCTCCGTCCATGGGATTTTCCAGTCAAGAGAACTGGAGTGGGTTGCCATTGCTTCTCCCGTATTATATGTTAAGTGCATAACAATAAAATAGGGCAGGATAAGGGGAATTGGAAGTTTCCAGCGACTGGACTCAGCTTTGAACACGGTGGTCAGGTGGACCTCATTGCGATGTGGCTTTGAGCACAGGATTGATTGATTATGGACTTTCCAGAAACAATGCCAAGCCAAAGATTTCACTTTGGGTGGGCGTTTTCAGATTTTGAAAGGGTGATGGGGAGACATTAAGGAGCCTGGGAGGGAGCGCTTTTTAGAACCCCACAAAGATTCTTCACAGACCACCGCATAGGCACGGACTGCCTCAGTTCAGGTCAGCATGGAAACGTGAAGGGACTGAATGACTTTGGTCCTTCCGTTACCTAAAAAGAAATGAGGTTCCTTCCTAAATGTCCTCGTGGGGGAGAGTACGGGCCCCAACCTTGTCCCTGGTGGTTTCTTTAGGCCAAGAGGCCAGCCCCTTCCCCATGAGGCCAGCTACACCCAGGCAGGCTGGCCCTGGGCACACTCTTGTTCCAGCGCCACCTCCCTGCCCCGGCCACACTCTCAGCATCCTCAGTCTGTCCCTGTTGCCTTGACCTTACCCGACCTGGTGCCTCTCTCTAGGTTCCTACGACTCCAACAGCGGGGCCACATCCTTTTTTCTTCCTGACTGGTCAAGCACAGATGCAAATGCTCCAACTCCAAAAAGCACAAATGTCTTTACAGGCCCCAGGCATTGTGAACCAGGAGTTTTCTGCACCTATTTCCCACTCTCAGGTCACCACCTTGTAGATTACAAGCCATGCTTTCTCTTTGGAAGGTTTTTTTTCAACAAGAAACAAAGTCCCAAGATAGATCCTTGAGAGAAGAACAGGGGTGCTGGCTGCTCATGTGACCGCCCCTCCCACATGCTCCCCATGGCAGAAGTGATTCAAACTGAGCCTCAGCAATTTCCCATTTACTTCCCAGGAACAGTCAAACTTCAGAACTACCAATGCTCTTGGAGAAGGAAATGGCAACCCACTCCAGTATTCTTGCCTGGAGAATTCCATGGACGGAGGAGCCTGGTGGGCTCTATCTAGTCCATAGGGTAGCAAAGAGTCGGACACGACTGCATGACTAACACACACACACACACACACACACACACACACCGATGCTCTGCCCACAAACACCAGGGGACTTGCCTTGTGCCCTTTGTGTCAGATAATTTGCCAAAAGCTCTACTCGCAGTCCCTGCCTCCGGGGATCAGGTGGGCTGTCTGGGCCCAGGGGCACTGCTCAATGGCCTGGAATGGAACCCACATAGGGAGAGCTCTCAGATATCTCTCTCTGGGGAAGGAAGACAAGGCTTGGAGCACATGAGGGATCCGGAGCTGGAAAAAGTCCTGGAAACAGCGTCCCTTCATAGCCTGGGTTCCAGTCCCCTCTCTAGCACATTTCAGTCCTGGTCTTGAATTTTTCAACATTTTTTTTCTTTATTATAACAGCAGTTGTCTGCTGATCATAAAAATTCAGGACAGTGGTCACATATAAAGGGAGGTTCTGGGATGCTGGTAAATGTTCCATTTCTTGACCTGGTGGTAGCTGAAAGGAAGCTGACTTCATATCCATTCAGTAAACAGTGTATATACATTTTAAACCTTTTTTATAAAGGTTAATTTTTAAATTTTATTTACGTATTTATTTCTGACTGCGC
The DNA here is from genome assembly GCA_006410635.1 of Cephalophus harveyi. Classification (NCBI taxonomy): domain Eukaryota; kingdom Metazoa; phylum Chordata; class Mammalia; order Artiodactyla; family Bovidae; genus Cephalophus; species Cephalophus harveyi. The sequence goes on from SJYT01057307.1 coordinate 347,655, forward strand.
TGGGTCTTTGCTGCTGCGCACAGGCTTTCTCTAGTTGTGGTGATGGGGGCTACTCTTCATTGCGGTGCGCAGGCTTCTCGTTGCAGTGGCTTCCCTTGTTGCAAAACGCAGGCTCTAGGCTTGTGCTTCAGTAGCTGAAGCTCATGGGCTTACCTGCCCTGCTGCATGTAGGATCTTCCTGGACCAGAGATTGAACCTGTGCCTCATGCATTGTTAGGTGAAATCTTAACCACTGGACCACCAGGGAAGTCCAATACACTTTTCTATATGTACGTTAATTACTGCATATAAGAAAAGATGTTGACATGAAGACACCACCCCAGTCCTGGAAAGGCTGTGGTGAACTTAGGGCCTCACAGGCGTGTGCTCCTGACCAGATGTCCTTTCCTCTTCCCCCACCTCCATCCCCTCTCCTGCCTCCTCCCTCTCCTCTTCCCCCTCCTCACCCATCCTTTGCTGTTGCTGCCCTTCTAGTTTCTCTTCCTCCCCACCTTCCTGCAGATATCACCGGTAACCCGCAGTACCCCATGCCTGCCCTTTCTTTCTATCTTTGTCCGACATTGCTGACTTTCAGTTCTGGGTACCCAGATGGTGTCTCTCTCCCCACCTCCATCACCCCCTCTCTTGTGTTTTTTTCTATCTGTTGCTGACAGACCCTCCTCTCTCCCCACAAAACCCCAACCCAACACCACATGAGGGAGAAACCAGTGAGCTTTGGCCCAGAGAGAGATGAACGGAGATCTAGCCAGGCCCTTAGCCATTGCTGTCATGATGAACCGATCAGACCTACTTGTGGATTTGAAAATGTTTTCCTCTCCTAAAGGCCTTCCCTCTGTAAAGAGGACTAGAACTGAGAGAGGCAAAAGATGACTCAAACAAATGAAACTCACAGCACAGTCTTGGAGAGGAAGATTCAGTATCAAATGCAATGTCAATCTCTCCTTAATTACTGTTTTAATTTAATGCATTCCCCCCAAAAATGCTGACATGTATCTTTTGAACCAATTATATGATTCTAAATTTCACGTGAAGAAATAAACAAGTAGGAATAACATCAACATAGCTGAAAAGAAGAGAAACGAGAAGTTTCTACTCTACCAGATGTTAAAACATATTCAGTGTTTCAAATGACTGAGGTGCTGGCACATAAATAGATAATAAACCAATAGAACAGAATAGAAAGATCACAAATGGGTCCAAATAACATAGAATTTGTTATGATAAAGGTGGTATTTCAAATCATTGGTGAAGAAGCTAGATTATTCAATAAATGGCATTGGAATATTTTGCTAGTAAGTTGGATAAAAGTAAACTTGGACTCCTTCCATTAGAAATTTTCAAAATTGATCCAAAACTTAAAAGATAATAAATCTATAAAACTGTGAGGAAAAGACATGGGAAAATTCTTTAAAAACCTGGGAGTTAGAGAAGGCCTTTCTAACTTTATTAGAATATCCATATTATAAAAAGAAAGTGTGATTTGATTATATAGAAATCAAAGCTTCTGTGTGGCAAAAAGACAAAAACAGATTCTAAGCAATAAGAATATTTTTAAGTCAAACTAGGAAGAAACTGAACTTCTGTGGTGGCTCAGTGGTAAAAAATCCTCCTGCCAATGCAGGAGATGTGGGTTCAATGCCTGGGTAGTATTGACAAAGAGCTAATCTCTACTAAGTAAAGAGCTCCTTCAAATTATTAAGAAAAAGACAGACAACACAGATATAAATAAGCAAAGGATAGAAACAGAAAAAAATTTCTTTAAAGAACTACAAATCTCTCTTAAGCATTTGAAAATACATTAAAACCTCACTCATAATAAAAGAAATGTGTTATAATCAACACCATTTCACTTTTGTCCTATCAGAATGACCAAAGTCTGAAAGTTTGAACACACGTTCTGTTGGTAGAATTGTGCAGAAAATGGCACTCTCACATACAGCTGATGGGAATAGAAATTGTCACATAAACCCCTAGAGAGGGCAATTTAGTATCTGTCAAAATACAAAATGCATATATCCTTTGATGCAGCAATTCCACTTTTAGGGACTTACCCTCCAAGTGTACTTGAATACCTGCAAGATGACATATGTGGAAGATATTCATTGCATGAAGATTTGTAATAGCAAAAGACTGAAACAACCTAAATGTGAATCAGTAGGGAACCAGTTAAACAAACTGTGGTCCTCTTACAACATATACATCTGTTGAAAAGAGAGGCAGCGATCTTTATGCTCTTTGTTATTGAACAGGAAATACTTCCAAGATATAAGAAGTGAAAAAAAGCAGGAGGTGGCATAGTGTCACAATATTCACAAGAAAAGCAAGGATAAAAATAATATGTATTTCAATTATCCCACAAGTTTCCAAGATAAAATCTACGTGGGAATAATGAACTAACAACAGTGGTGACCTGTCAGATCAAAGGATGGGTTCATGGGCGGAAGATGTCTTTTTATTCTCTACCTTTAAATACTTCTTAATGTTTGAACCCTATTTTGTTGTTTTGTCACTCAGTCATGAGCAACTCTCTGTGGCCCCATGGACTGTAGCCCAGCAGGCTTCTCTGTCCATGGGATTTCCCAGGCAAGAATACTGGAGTGGGTTGCCATTTCCTTCTCCAGGGGATCTTCCCCACCCAGGGATTGAATCAGCATCTTCCCGTATGTCCTGCATTGCACAGGCAGATTCTTTACCACCAAGCCATCAGTTTGAACCTTATATATGTAATCTATTTAAAAAATAAATTTAAAACAGTACAGAAAGAGAAAAACAGAACCAGCACTTACGTGGCTTCCCTATAAAGGATGTGGCTGCAAACAGGCACACCCCAAAGAGGGCCCAAAGCAGGTTGAGCAATGACAGCCTGTTTAGAACTGGGAGCACCATCGGGGCAGTGCATTCTTTGCACACTTCGTTCCGCCATGTTTCGTTTTGTGCAGTCTCAATGTTTTTGTTGCCACTCATCTTCCTATCTGGAGAACCAGGCCTATGAGCTCCCAGAGACTCACTATTATGGTCTGCCTCCCTGGTGCTGGGGGTTTTTCCCAAGGCTCATCCTTGCCTTCCAAGGGTACCAAGTTGGCCATGAGGCTAAGGCTATGGAAAAAGAAGCCCAAACTCTCCTCGAAACTCCCCTTCTTTCCTTTTTTCTACCTCACCATCAACCTGGCCCCCTACCTAGATCTCTAAGAAGTGAGTAACTTCTTCATATCAGTCTTATCACCCCCTGCACGTGTTCCCTTAACTTTCAACAGTCCTGTCTGCTTATTTTCTATTAACTTGGGCAAGTCTCTGTTACAGTTTGCTTATCTGTAAAATGGGAAGAATGGAAACTAAACTTTGTAGGGTTTTTCTGAAAAGCAAGTGATATTATGTAACTGAAAGGACTATTTTGATGTAAATGATTATATTCATCAAGGCAATAAATGCTAGCAGCCACACAGTAAACCTCCAAGTTTCAATGACTTAGCACAAACAAGGCTTATTTCTCCCTCAGGAACACTCCAGTCCAGTTAGCCAGTCTTTGTCCATCTCGCAGTTAGCCCACCTGGACTATGTGCTCTCCAGAATTGCGATAGCCTTTGGAAAAACCATCTCATCTCTGCCCTATTTGCCAGCTCTCAGGATGTCAACTCATCAGCTGCTTTTCCTCCACCCACCTCCCACACAGGAGCCAGGCAGCCTTGCTGGGGCGAGCAGGGAGGGGGCAGCAGTCAAGATTCCCAGCTTAGCATGGAGCCAGGTGAGCCCCTTAGCTTGCTCAAAGGCAGCGATCTTTATGCTCTTTGTTATTGAACAGGAAATACTTCCAAGATATAAGAAGTGAAAAAAAGCAGGAGGTGGCATAGTGTCACAATATTCACAAGAAAAGCAAGGATAAAAATAATATGTATTTCAATTATCCCACAAGTTTCCAAGATAAAATCTACGTGGGAATAATGAACTAACAACAGTGGTGACCTGTCAGATCAAAGGATGGGTTCATGGGCGGAAGATGTCTTTTTATTCTCTACCTTTAAATACTTCTTAATGTTTGAACCCTATTTTGTTGTTTTGTCACTCAGTCATGAGCAACTCTCTGTGGCCCCATGGACTGTAGCCCAGCAGGCTTCTCTGTCCATGGGATTTCCCAGGCAAGAATACTGGAGTGGGTTGCCATTTCCTTCTCCAGGGGATCTTCCCCACCCAGGGATTGAATCAGCATCTTCCCGTATGTCCTGCATTGCACAGGCAGATTCTTTACCACCAAGCCATCAGTTTGAACCTTATATATGTAATCTATTTAAAAAATAAATTTAAAACAGTACAGAAAGAGAAAAACAGAACCAGCACTTACGTGGCTTCCCTATAAAGGATGTGGCTGCAAACAGGCACACCCCAAAGAGGGCCCAAAGCAGGTTGAGCAATGACAGCCTGTTTAGAACTGGGAGCACCATCGGGGCAGTGCATTCTTTGCACACTTCGTTCCGCCATGTTTCGTTTTGTGCAGTCTCAATGTTTTTGTTGCCACTCATCTTCCTATCTGGAGAACCAGGCCTATGAGCTCCCAGAGACTCACTATTATGGTCTGCCTCCCTGGTGCTGGGGGTTTTTCCCAAGGCTCATCCTTGCCTTCCAAGGGTACCAAGTTGGCCATGAGGCTAAGGCTATGGAAAAAGAAGCCCAAACTCTCCTCGAAACTCCCCTTCTTTCCTTTTTTCTACCTCACCATCAACCTGGCCCCCTACCTAGATCTCTAAGAAGTGAGTAACTTCTTCATATCAGTCTTATCACCCCCTGCACGTGTTCCCTTAACTTTCAACAGTCCTGTCTGCTTATTTTCTATTAACTTGGGCAAGTCTCTGTTACAGTTTGCTTATCTGTAAAATGGGAAGAATGGAAACTAAACTTTGTAGGGTTTTTCTGAAAAGCAAGTGATATTATGTAACTGAAAGGATTATTTTGATGTAAATGATTATATTCATCAAGGCAATAAATGCTAGCAGCCACACAGTAAACCTCCAAGTTTCAATGACTTAGCACAAACAAGGCTTATTTCTCCCTCAGGAACACTCCAGTCCAGTTAGCCAGTCTTTGTCCATCTCGCAGTTAGCCCACCTGGACTATGTGCTCTCCAGAATTGCGATAGCCTTTGGAAAAACCATCTCATCTCTGCCCTATTTGCCAGCTCTCAGGATGTCAACTCATCAGCTGCTTTTCCTCCACCCACCTCCCACACAGGAGCCAGGCAGCCTTGCTGGGGCGAGCAGGGAGGGGGCAGCAGTCAAGATTCCCAGCTTAGCATGGAGCCAGGTGAGCCCCTTAGCTTGCTCCATCCGGGATAAGGCACCACCAGAGAGGAAAGCCACATGGCCAGACAAGCGGCACCAGGATCCAGGTCCGCAGGGACAACGTCGTGGAGACCAGAGTGAGGTGGAGCCACTGGGTCTCTTTGACCTTTGGCCCTGACTGTCCCCGCTACCACTAAACCTGGCTCCCAGGGTAACTGCGCCAGGTGCCCAGCTATTGGAGACGCCTCAACACTTGGTGTGTATGTAGGACCGTGGGGTCTATGAGGGGCTGTCACAAAACTTACTCTCTTTTCCACAAAATTCCCGTTGTAGGTGACCTCCTGCAGCCTTTAGTGAGAGCCCAGCCAGAGGAGCCAGGAGAGGTTTAGGGGCCTGGGAGGCTTTCTGTGGGGTGTCCTCGCCTTTCCCTGGGAAGGCCACATTCCCATTTGGAGGCCAACGTGGCAGTAAGGGTGAAAGCAGGAGGGCAGCGCATCAGGGGGACGAAGTCGAGAAAACCAAAGCCAGTTCTTGCCGCCCAGCTCCAGTCCTCACACCCTCTCGTTCCCAGAAGAGCCCAGGGGAGGAGGAAAGGGAAGGGCAGAGAAGGGCATCCTCCCGGGCCCCCTGCAGCTGCCGGAGGCCCCAGGATGGCCAGCTGCGAGGGCTGCTTCCTCTCCTGTGGGCACGTCCTCCCCACACTCCCAGGAGGGCGGTGCCCTCAGTCAGCCGCGCAGGGGAGGGGCCCCTCCACATCCCAGGTGACCTGCTCCGACCTCCTGGGGCCTGAACCACCGGGCCCTCCCCTAAAGGCCGCAGGGAGGGCTCCAGTCTCGTCCCGTGTGAGCGTGGGAGGGTGGCTTTGCCCCCACGTGACCCCCGTGGTTCACCCTCCCTTCCTCAGGGCACCACGGATCCACACCTGCTCTTGTGGCAGATGGCAGGGAGGAGAGAAAGCCAGGAACCCACACAAGCCAGGGTGAGACCTCACTGCTCCAGAGGGCAGCCACCGACGCACACACACACACACACACACGCTCACACTTACACAGTCAGAACAAGCATCATCCCCCCAAGGCCTGGTCCTCCCTTTTGTCAGAGCCCTGCCTCCGTGGCCAAATCATCTCTCCTTTCTAGGACACCCACCACCACCACCTGCCAAGGACAGTTTCCAAATTCCTGGCTTCTTTATCAGGAGTGATTTTCTGGCAGGCATCACAAAGAGGCAGAATCGCGTGGCAGTCAGTGCTCTATAACAACCTAGTGGGGGGTGGGTGGGATGGGAGGTGGAAGGGAGGTTCACGAGGGAGGGACATGCATGTACCCGTGGCTGATTCATGTTGATGTATGGCAGAAATCAACACAGTATTGACAAGCAATTATCCTCCAATTGAAAATAATTTTTAAAAAAGAATCGCATGGNCTAGTGGGGGGTGGGTGGGATGGGAGGTGGAAGGGAGGTTCACGAGGGAGGGACATGCATGTACCCGTGGCTGATTCATGTTGATGTATGGCAGAAATCAACACAGTATTGACAAGCAATTATCCTCCAATTGAAAATAATTTTTAAAAAAGAATCGCATGGTACTGAGTAGCAGGCAGAGCCTGGGTCACCTGCTGGGTTTCATGTGCCAGCCCTGACTCTGACTGGCCACAGAACTCTGACACTTACAGACCTTTCTCAGCCTGCTTCCTCGTCTGTAAAACCAGGACACTGCTATTACTCATCCCACAGGGTAACCACCCTTTGAGGATTGGATGGTGTAACACACATAAACCACTGCAAGGGTTTGAATGGTGGCTCCCGAAAGATGCGCCTACGTGCTAATCTGCAGAATCTGTGAACGTGGATTTGTATAGAAAGTGGGCCTTTGCAGATGACATTAAGTTAAGGATCTCGAGACCATCCTGCATTATCAGAGTGGACTCTAAAGCCAGTGACAAGCATCCTTAAGAGATATACGGAGAAGGGGCCATAGGAAGACAGAGACAGAGGCTGGAGTGATACAGCCACGAGGCAAAGAGCGCCTGGAGCCACCAGAAGCTGGAAGAAGCCAGGAAGGACTCTCCCATTAGAGCTTTCAGGGGAGGAGGAGAGTACCCAACCAACACGAGTTCTGACTTCTGGTATCCAGAACTGTGAGAGAATAAATTTCTGTTATTTCCAGCCACTCAGTCTGTGAAATGTGAGCATTTGTAGAGAACACTATAGATCACCAGTTTCCATGAAGATGGGTGACATCCTGGTTAGTTGACATCATCGGCACTGGAGTGTCTGGACCAAATAAGACAAAAGATTCGAAAGGGCTTTGTAGAAAGGGGAGAACTCGGTGACTGAAAGCTACAATTTCAATTGCTAATTAACTCTTCTGGTTAACAGAAATATCAAGTCTGGGTTTCTACTTTTTAGAAGAATTGGTATCCATAACATTAAATCCATTTCAAGGGTGGGGAAAAAAGTCATAAAATCCAGATTTGAAAATGACGCTCTGTGGGTGGGTCGTGAGTAAGTGCTTAGGCCTCAGTTCCTATCAGTGAAATGGAATATACATGTGGTTCTCTTACAGACATTTTTAAAAATATTTATTTATTTATTTATTTTACTGCACCAGGTCTTAGTTGTGGCCTGCAAACTCTTAATTGCAGCATGTGGATTCTAGTCCCCTGCCCAGGGATCAAACCCAGGCCCCCTGCTTTGGAAGAGCAGAGTCTTAACCACTGGACCACCGAGGAAGTCCTGGGCCTCAGCGTTCCTATCAATGAAATGGGATTTGCAGCTGCTTCTCTTACAGGCATTTTTAATGCTTTTAGGATCATTTTCTCATGGGTGGTGGTGCTGTGACTGGACTCCGAATAATCCCAGGAGAATAAGAGACGGAAACCTGAGCTATCATTCCACATCAGGTAGTTACCAGCACTGGGACTCAGTCTCTGTTTCCTCATCTGTAAAATGGGAATTTAATCTCTCCTATTCACCTCCCGAGCACTAGGTGGTTGGGAAGAAATGAGCCTAAGTCTGCAACAAAGACTCATTTTAAAAAAAGGCAAAGGACATCCATTGTAATGACGTCACTCTTTCTATCTATGCTCCCATAAGAGTGTCTAAGTGTCCAAGGATGAACTTGTTTCTTACAAAAGCTTTGAGATTCGGGTGTCCCCGCCCCCAAGGAGAGTGGGAACTGCAGAGCTGGAGCAGGGCACGAGGTGGAGCAGCAAGGTCTGCATGTGGCTTTGATTTCAAGCATGTGAGAGAAGATGATCCTCGCAAAGGCAGTGGCCTCACCAAAGGCTTAGGGGGCAGGATGCTGGGACCTGAGATGGAATTCAGCTTTCTTGAAGTTCTGAAGCCTGACACTTTTTATGTTTTAAATCCTCTCCCTTATTTCCTGTTACTCTATTCTTCCTGACTGTAATCTTACCTATTAACTCGGGAGCAACGTGATTTAAAGGGAACATGGGGCTTCAAATAGGTTCAAGGTGCTCAGTTTTAAACAGACCACTCAATTCTCTTTTTAAAAATTTTTACTTTGCAGATCAGAAAAATATCTGGTTTTTCTCCTTTCAGCACTTTTTGATCAAAGTCAGATTGATAGAGTTTTTTAAAGTAATCTTTTAAAAGACAGACTGAACAATACAGTTTAACTTTATTTTTCCAAAGCTGAGGTACAAACTAGCTTCTGTTTCCTGTGTCTAATGGTTACAGCCATCATTTAATGTTGCTTTGCAGACAATAATTGTACCCAACATTTGACAAGGACTTTCACCTTCGTTACCTCTATTATTTTTCACCACATCATTCCCGTTTTACAGATAAGGAAACTAAGGCTCTGAGCCCAGGGTCTCACAGGCAGTAGAGTCACATGTCAAACTCTAACTTGATGTTCAGAAGTAGCTCTCAGCTGTTCACAGTTCTAAGGTGTGCCCTGGGGATCGTATTTCTAAGACTCTGGGTGGCAGCCAAACAGAGCTGGCTTGAGGAGACAAGAGGTTGAGTTCCCATGACAGAGGTAAGTTCCCAGGGCTGGAAAGATCGTGAAGGTAAAGGTGCAAGCCAAAGGAAGTCAGCTGGGACTTCCCCGGTGGGCCAGTGGTTGACCCCATGCTCCCATTGCAGGGGCCCAGGTTCGATTCCTGGTCAGGAACACTAGAACTCTCATGCTGCAACTAGGAGTTCACATGCCACAACCAAACATCCCATGTGCTGCAACAAAGATCAAATATCCCGTGTGCCACAGCCAAGACCCAACACAGCCAAATAAATATTTAAAAAAAAAAGAAGTCAGTTGAGGCCAGTGGAGCAGAGTGCTATACCCTCCAAGGGCTGATGGAGAAAGGATGGGTGTGCCCTGGTCCAGTGGTCCCATCTGGATCCCATGAGGTCACATGTGTAAGTTCATGCTAGGGACAACTGGGGAGCATGAACAAATGGGCCTGTATCAACAAGGCATTTATTGAGCACTTACTGTATCAAGCCAAGTGCCATGGGAATACAAATGGCACATAAGACGGGTTTTCTGTCTTCAAGGGGCTTGCAGTCAAGTTAGGGAGGCAAGACTACAATGTGCAATGGCAGAAGAAATGATGTCTGTATTCCACTTCATAGCATAAAGTAAAAGTTGCGTAGGAGTCTAGAGCAAAGGCACACTCTGGGGACCAGAGACCATTAAGAGACATGGAGGATAGAGTGAAGAGGGCTGGGACTTTCCTAGCCATCCCTGTATTGGAAGACTCCTTGCTTCCAATACTCGGGGACATGGTTCCATCCCTGGTCAGGGAACTAGGATCCCACATGCCTCACAGTGCAACAGCAACAAAAGAATGAAGAGGACTAACATTTCTAATCAGAGTTCCAGAAGGAAAGAAAAAACAAGATGCAGAAACTGTCTAAGAGATATAGGACCCTACTGGAATAGGAGGGCCCTTTCCTATTTAGTTTCTCTGAAGGAAGTTTTTCTCTGTATTTGGGGTGCAGGTAGGCACTGTGGTATATTCAGCTGGCAAATTCTTCTGAATGTTACATCCCCCCTAGTGCAACCAAGGATGGGATGGCAGGGAGAGGGCCATGCCAGAGGAGGCTGAGTTTATCATACATCTTTTTTTGTTTGTTTCATTGTTTATGTTATAATGGTAAGCTTACCCTGCAAATTGATCTATAATTCTAACACTCTTCTCATTTATTTTTAATAAATAAATTTTTAATAAATTCTTTATTGAATTTATTGCAATATTGTTTCTGCTTTATGTTTTGGTTTTTTGGCCACAGGGCATGTGAGATCTTAGTTCCCTGCATTCGAAGGCAAAGTCTTAACCTCTGGACCACAAGAGAAATCCCCTATCATACATCTTCAAGGCTACTCATAGTTATGTCTACACCTGACTTTTGCCTGTGTTTCTAGCTCTACAACCACCCACTCCCACCCATTCCAACTCTTCAATGTAATAAAACCCTCAGGTAGCTAGAAATCAAGATGATAGATATCTCCACTCTCGAGAGAAATGGTCTGCATTTTCTTTAAAAGCTCAGCTTCCAGAATAAACCCTGGGATCAGTTCACCTTCAGCCCAAGTTCAATAATTCCTTTAAGTGATTATTTATGTTCATAATTCTATCTCTGAGTAACTCAGTCAGTCAGTAAAGATTCAGCTGTATTCACTATCAGAGGCTATACCTTTTGTAAGGTGTGCAAGGCAACTGCAGACCTCAGGCCTCGGTAAACCCGGTCCCAGCTCTACCAGCATGGGGATGGGGAGCGTCCGCCCTTCGCGGGCATCATCCTCCACACCATTCACAAAGGGCAGTTTGCACGGACTACACGATCTAGGTATCCTTTATATTTTTGTCTTCTTTTAAGGAGAGACATTGTGTTTTGCGGAATGAACAAGTGCAGAATCTATTGAACCAGACATTTTTGGCTCTGTGCTTAGAACAGTTTTAAGAGCTTCTTTATGCTATGTAAAAGATAAATTAAGCACAGCTTTATTTCCCTTCTGGAGCTGTCACCCCGCAATGAGCTGCCTTGTACGCGTGAGGCTGATGGACATTTGCCTGTCAGAGCGTAGCCAGATTTCAGCCAATCAGGATTCAGCAGAGCTCCGCCCTCTCTCTCTCTCTACTTTACACTCCCAGAGTCACTCATTAGTCAGCCGCGAAAGCAAACCCAGGGCAAAGCTAAAGCTACTGCAGATGTAGCCCCTTGGAAGCAGCAAGGATCCACAGAAAAAGTGAACCCCTTGTGTCTAGTGACTAACGATTATCATAAAGTTTCACCGTTTACGAAAATGTCAAGAAGGAGTTGATGATGACAAAGCAGACATTGTTGGACTAGGTTATATGAAAAATAGACAAGAGATGAATTTCAGAAAGAGACAGTGGCTTTTTACCTGATTTCTGCCTAAGACCTTGCTGCTTCCGAAACTGCCTCTCTATAGAAGTCCTCTTATGAGACAGGGACAGGGCTGATAAATTCTGTTGGGATTTTCGGTCCTAAGATTAAAAAAAAAAAAGTGTTTTTGCTATTCAGAAGCTTCAGTCAAACAAAGCCCTTTCCTTAACGCTTAAGTAGAAGGAGTTTGGACCAACTCAAGTCTACTCCCCAGAGCCCTGTGTCTGAAATGCTATGAGGTATAGGATCTGGGCTATTTCCCCCTTAGTGTTGGGGGAAGAGACAAAGGGATAAAAAAAGCAAAGACCCTCTGAAACTTTTCTAAAGGGTCTCAATGATCCTATCCATTGAGTTAATTCCTTTTCATTCCCTGGTGGACTCAAGCTGGGAGCATGGTTAGAGAGCTTGAAATGCTGAAGAAGGGGGTCTCAAATGCCTTTATTGGAGAATGTCATTAGAAGACCACTCAACTCTCACCAACAAATGTGTATACATGGGTATAACATATCACGTAGTTGATCCACAAATCTCCTGGGTAGACGACGAACCTTCAGGAAAGGGAAGGAGAGATGAACAGGTAGAGAACTTATCTACTGGAAAAATGAGTAAAAGCTACCTAACATTTCTCAAGGAAACTTGGATGGAGCCTTGTCTGCAGCCAGCAAACATTTGTGTCTGAACCCAGAAACCTGGTTTGGGTATCCCAGGGTAATCTCTTTGGATCCATCCTTATGGCTTTTTGAAAAATGTGTTTGTTTGGGGGCTGTGCTGGGTCTTCGCTGCTGCAGACGGGCTTTCTCTTGTTGCAGTGAGCAGGGGCTTTCTCTTGTTGCAGTAAGGGGCTTCTTTTGTTGCGAAGCTCTACATGGGGGCACTTCGGTAGTTGTGGTACATGGGCTTAATTGCTCCGTATTATGAGGATCTTCCTAGACCAGGGATCAAACCCGTGTCCCCTGCATTGGCAGGCAGATTCTTAACTATGGAACCACCAGGGAAACCCGTCCCTTTGCTTTCTGGCATACTCAGTGGTGGTCTGAGTGAGTATACTCATACTTCCTGAATATACATATGAGCACACTCATACTTTCACTCCCATACTTTCTGGCAGTGGTGATGTGAAACAAGCATCATCATAATTGTACAACTAACTCATTTGGTTCTTTTGCAGTCACTTCATCTAAAAAAAGCATAGATTCTTAGGCAGCTAACAAATGATTTATTTGCTTTCTTCTTAAGTAATCAAACAAATCAGTTTAAAACTCACGAAATACCTTAGAGATCACTGAATGTGGTCCCTTCTCATTTTAAAGCAAGGGGAAACTCTATCCCAGAGAAGGGAAATAGTTAGCCCTGAGTCACACTGCTGGCAGAAGGAAGCCTCGAGCCCGGGGTCTCCCGACACCCAGGGTAGGCCTCTTGTCACAGCACCACATGTCCAGCCACCCAGGACCACAGGCTTGATTTACATCACAACCTGTGGGCTCTTACAGTCTCAACCTGGGCTCCCCACCACGCCGTGGGGGTCTGGATGTGCCTCTTACCTCACACGTTGACTTCAGCCACACCACCCCATTGGTTGCTCTGCCATACAGCCCAAGTCTCCCATTGTTAATCATCTTTTTAAAAGAGTTTAACATCTGCTGCAGGGAAATTTACTGGCCTCAAGTTACCGGCTATAATTTTGGTCATTTGGGGGAAATAATGATACTATAGTCGTCACTTTCCAAATGTTGCAGGAACTTGACCCAGATCAAGAAACCTCTCCATAAATCAGCTCAAAAGCAGCATCAATTTCTAGCCTCGCCATTTAGAATGTTGCAGCTCTGAATCAGTGTCTGGGCTGGAGAAAGCATCCAATTCAAAGCCTCTAGATTTTAATAATAGCTGCCATTGTTCAAAGAGGGATTCATAACTCTCAATGGACTCCAGCCAAAAATCTGGAGCCAGACTCTGTATTTATGTGTATTTGGATGTACTGAGTGCTCTACAAGTTTCATGAGTGGTTCTTTCAATATGGGAGCTACTCAGATCTCCAAGCCTTGGTTCTGCCTGTGGACATCTCTCTGAACCAAGCCTTCCCTGCTCACAAGTCTTCTTTGGCTCTTGATTTATGTACAGATGACCAGCATCATTGTACATAAGGGCACAGGTCATTAATAAAAAAACAACATTGACTTCCTTGTCTGCCCTGTGGTTAAGACTCTGCACTTCCATGGCAGGGGGCACAGATTCAATCCCCGGTCAAGGAACTAAGATCCCAGATGCTGCATGGTGTGGCCCAAAAATAATAATAATAAAATAGCAATAATAATAATAGCAGTTAACACTTTATGGAGTGCTTCCTCTGTGCCAGGAGTTGTTCCATTAATTCGTGTAACCCTCACAATGCTATGAGGCTGGTATTGCTATTATTTTCATTTTACACAGGAGGAAAGTGAAGCACAGCGGGGATAAATGATCATTCACCAGGGAGTAGTCAGAGGAACAAGGGTTTGAACTCAAGCAGTATGGCTCCAAAGACTTCTCCCCTCTCTCTTTTCCAAATAGCTTTAAAGAAATGCAATTCATATGCCATACAATTAACCCTCTTATAGTGCATAATTCAGTGTTTTTCAGGTACATTTACAGAGTTGTGTGACTATCATCACTATCTAATTCCAGAACATTTTTGTCACCCCCAAAGAAACCCTGTATTCATTAGCAGATGGTTCCTAATTTCTTCCACCTCCCAGCCCCTTGGGCTCTATTAATCTATACTATAGATTAATGTCTATACTATAGACATTAATAGTCGCAATGGATTTACCTGTTCTGTACATTTTATATAAATGAAATCATGAAATATGACCTTTTATGACTGGCTTTTTTCTCTTAGCATGTTTTCAGAATTCATCCATGTTTTAGCATGTATCAGTTGCCCCATTCCTTTTTCATGACCAAGTAATGTTTCATTGTATAGATATACCACTTTTGTTTATCCATTCACCAGTTGATGGATTTTTGGTTTCCATTTGGAGACTGATACAGATAATATTGCTATCGACATTTGTGTACAGGTTTTTGTGTGGACATATGTTTTCTTTTCTCTTGGGTATACCTAGGAATGGAAATATAGAGTCATGTGTTGACTATGTGCTGGTGGTTTGTTTTTGTTTGTTTGTGTTTGAGGAACTGCAAATTCCAAAGTATCAGTACCATTTTAAAGTTTTTAACCATTTAAAATTTTTGCTAGCTATGTGTGATGATTACAATTTCTGCATATCCTCAAGAACACTTATTATTTTCCACTGTTTTGATTATAGCCATCATAGTAGATGTGAATAGCATCTTACTGTGGTTTTGGTTTGCATTTCCCTAAAGATTAATGATGTTGAGCATCTTTTCATGTGTTTATTGATTATATATATATTTTTTTCCTTGGAGAAATGTCTATTCAAATGCTTTGCTCATTTAAAAAATGGGTTGAATTGTAAGAGTTCTTTATACATTCTGTGGATACAAGTCCATTATCAGATAAATCATTTGAAAATATTTTCTCTTCTGTAGGTTTTCTCTTTACTTTCTTGAGGCTGTGCTTTGAAGCACAAAAGTTTTAGATTTCAGAAAGTCCAATTTATCTATTATTTTGTTGCTTGTGCATTTGATATAGTATCTAAGTAGGCTTTGCCCAACCCAAGCACATAAAGATTTGCCTTTTGGTTTTGTTCAAAGAGTTTAAAAGTTTTAGATTTTGTATGTATTTAGGTCTTGATATGGTGTGAGCTAGAGGTCCAGATTTATTCTTTTGCATATAAGTATCCAGTTGTCCCAGCATCATTTGTTGAAAACACTATTTCTTCTTTCATTGAATGGTTATTACATCCCAGAGGACTCTTTCTTAACTACTATATCGAAATATTTTAGAGGATGAACACCTCTGTGTGTGTGTGTGCATAACAAAAAGCAGCAGGAACTATCCAAAGCAGTAACCTAAAATGCTGGTCTCTCCTGAATGTAAATCATCAAATGGTTGAAAGTCTGAAGGGTAAAGATGATTAAATAAGGCCAAGACCAGAGTATCCATCTGTCCTCCAAAGGCTGAAATATCATTGGAAAGGTGAGAGGGTCTTAGTAAGAGTCTGAGAAATGAAGCTCTCCCAAGGAAGGAGGAAGAAAGACAACTCCATGAGAAAATGATACCCAGATGAGCAGATATCCTCTGGTCACCTCTTGTGTGGAATCGAGTGTTCTCAGCCCAAGGCACAGATGAATGAACATATAGAGTCAGATAACGAGATTGGGAATTCAGATCTGTAATGATGTCTCTCTTTTTAAAATTTATTTGATCACACCAGGTTCTTGGATGCAGCATGTGAGATCTAGTTCTCTGACTAGGGCTCAAACCCAGGTCCCCTGCATTGGAAGCATGGAGTCTTAACCACTGGACCATCAGAGAAGACCCTGTGATACATGCTATCAGGTCCTTCTCAAAATCTTAGCATTATTTCCATCTTTGTCACAGCTCTTAATGTAATAACTTCCTGCCCATTATCTGTGCCAAATTCTGTCCCATCAGTGATTTAGGGTCCCCATTTCCTAACCACTCCCAGGATAGAGAAGTTGTGATTCCATTACTCTGCCCTCTTTACAAACATCTCTTCAGCCTCAGAAGGAGCCCTGACATTATCCAGTTAGTGATTCATTACCTCTTCTCTCAAAAGAGCACCTCACAGAGGGGTGCTCAGATAACTCAGAGAGCCATGGCTTTCAGAAGTGATTCCTTTGGGGCAGGGGTAGAACCATATGAGGAAGACATCATACTACACGGGACTCACTTAGAAGAGGTCAAGCTCCAATCATTCTGCCTTGAAGAACTTCTGTAGGGTTTTCTTTCCTTTCTTCCACTTTCATCATGAGCCAATTCCTCACTCCCTGAAGGGTTTAAATAAGTCAGGGGCAATAACACTCGTTGCTGTAACAAACAATCCCCGAAATTAAAATTGCTTAACTCAGTAAAAGGTCATTTCAGAAACTTCCCTGGTGGTACAATGGCTAAGACTCCGCACTCCCAATGCAGAAAGCACAGGTTTGATCCCTGGTTGAAGAACTAGATCCCACACGCTGCAACTATAAAAAAGATCCTGCATGCCACAATGACGATTCCATGTGCCAGAACTAAGGCCTGATGCAGCAAATAAATAAATATAAGTAGATAAAAGGTCATTTCTCTCTCCTACAAAGTCCAGTGCAAACGTTCCTAGCCAGTGGGCAGCCTTCTACACAGCCATCCAGTATCTCAGGGTCCTTCCACCTTGTGTCTCTGCCATATTCTTAGGACTCTAAGTCCTCTGCTGGGCCCTTTCCAGCCAGCAAGCAGATAAGAAAGAGAGGTTATGGAATCACAGTGACATTTATGGGCCAGACCTGAGCGATACGATTTAGCCATATTCCGTTGGCCAGAACTCAGTCACAGGGACACACTTAACTCAAAAGAGGCTGGCAAAACAAGGCCTCCTGTGGCCGGGAGACAAAGGAAGTGTTTTGGTGAATACACGGTAGTCTCTGTTAGCAACTATGAAGATGCAGAATTTAGCTGCCACAATAACAACATCTTTATGCAGCATCCCAGCTGTCCTAGAGTGTTCCTTCTTCTGAGCTCAGGATGGTCTCCCTGGCCATCTGCCTTAATGAGGTGTGACCAGATCCATGTAGACGAGGCTTGTAGGCAAATCTGCAAGCTAGTGAGTTGAGTTTGGACAAGAGCCTTCCTTTCCATAAGAGTTCAAGTCTATCAGGCAAGAATTCTGCAAATACCCAAACATGGTCAAAAACCAAGAAAAGATTCTAAGAGCCTGACCTCAGATTCCATCTAAGTGGTGATGAAAGGATGTCTGCTAGTCTAAGCAGCATCTTCTCCTCATAGAGTTGCCTTCCTTCCTTCTCTCTTAGGGAAGTTTCACTTCTCAAAGTTTTGCTGACCTGAACTCGGTCTCCTGGACATATAGGTTGAGAGGGTGTTGCTTAGGGAGATCAGGAAAAGTCATGTCACTCCAGAGGGCTGAGCACAGAGCCAGAGCCAGATGCAAGGCCATGGAACAGAGCCTGGAGACATCAGAACAAAGTATGAATGGATAAATCAATCTAGGCATGGAGGCTCCACAGCCACTAACATCACAAAAAAGAGACAACCAGATATTGTGAGGCTTCTGATGAAAGAGCACACAGCCACCTCTCCTCTAGGGAGGAGAATCAAAAGTGCATGTGATCAAACCTCTAGGTCCAATTACTAATTTGGCAGAAACAGGCTAAATGATACCATGAGGATGCAATCAAGAAGATTCAGGCATAAAAAAAGAGCAAAATAATGCCATTTGCAGCAACATAGGTGGACCTAGAGACTGTCAAACTGAGTGAAGTCAGACAGAGAAAGACAAATACGATATGGCATCATTTACATGCGGAATCCAAAGAATCGCACAAATGAGCGAACTTACAAACCGGAAATAGAGTCAGGGATGTAGACAGTAAAGTTATGGTGCCAAAGGCAGAGGGGGAGGGATAAATTGGGTGACTGGGATTAGCAGATACACACTACCATATATAAAATAGGTAACTAATAAGAACCTACTGCATAGCACAGAAAATTCTACTCAGTAGTCTGTAATGATCTATATGGGAAAAGACTTGTAAAAAGAGTGGATATATATGTATATGTATGTGTGTGTCTGTGTATATGTGTGTGTGTGTGTGTGTGTGTGTATATAACTGGTTCACTTTGCTGTACAGCAAAAACTAACACAACATTATAAATCAACTATATTCTAATAAAAGTTAACACTAAAAAAAAAAAAAAAAAAAAGGATCCAGGCTGTGGGAAGCCCTACAGGGCAAATGACCCTGGTTTTTCAACAAATACATGACAAGGGGAAAGGGGACATCAGGGAGGAATGCTTAAATTAAAAAAGAAGCTAAAAGATGTATCAAAGACATAGGAAAAATTAAGCTACAGTGTGAGGAGTGCATACTTGTGTGATAAACTATTAAAAACATGTTTGTCACAAAAAGCTGCCCCCTTCACTTAGGAGGACAGTCTCTGTGTCCCATAGATGCTGAGGAAGTGACCTAGAATGTTATTCCGCCTTAGATGTGGGCTTGCAGGGCCACAGTGGCATGACTGACATTCACTCGAGCCACCTGCTTCGTGCTCTGCAGATCTGTTTTCACTCATCTTCGCCTTCCTCTCCAGCACTTGGGACAGACACTTTAGCTGGAAAATCTTCTGGGCTCTCAATTCTGGCTTTACCCCCAGGTGTCACTGCTGCTGCTGCTGTTAAGTCGCTTCAGTCGTGTCCGACTCTGTGCGACCCCACAGACGGCAGCCCATTGGGCTCCGCCATCCCTGGGATTCTCCAGGCAAGAACACTGGAGTGGGTTGCCATTTCCTTCTCCAATGCATGAAAGTGAAAAGTGAAAGTGAAGTCGCTCAGTCGTGTCTGACTCAGCAACCCCGTGGACTGCAGCCCACCAGGCTCCTCCGTCCATGGGAGTTTCCAGGCAAGAGTACTGGAGTGGGATGCCATTGCCTTCTCCCCAGGTGCCACAGGGAGGCTTTTTGACCAGACAGATTTTAGGACACCAGTTACTTCCTCTTCCTAAACCAGGAGCTAGAGTAACAGCTGAGCAACTCACAGATAGCCAGGTGGTATAATAGGCCTACCAACTCCAAAGCTAGACCCCAGGGGTATCTCAGACACATGTGGGAGCTTCAGAGCCCAGGGGTGGCAAGAAATGTTCTGGGGGAATTTCTCAGCGCAATGACCAAAGGGACATATAATAGAAGCAGGGTTTCAGATGCATCCTCAGCAGCAAACCCTCTTGCCTGGGACGCAGGCTGTCTGCGGCGGGGTCTGCAAGATGATGTCAGAATTTCCTACCTGACAGCCCACCACTGTCCCCAAGACTTAAGAATAACATCCCAGCCCTCTTTCTGTGACAAGCTTTGGAAAAACTGAACTGAGACTGAGCTGGAAGCAGGTCCGTGAGCCACGTCCCAAGGCCAGGTCTGCAAGGGAGAGAGAACAGCCTGTACCAGCTCCCCTTCCTGCTGCATCAGAATTTCCTACCTGACAGCCCACCACTGTCCCCAAGACTTAAGAATAACATCCCAGCCCTCTTTCTGTGACAAGCTTTGGAAAAACTGAACTGAGACTGAGCTGGAAGCAGGTCCGTGAGCCACGTCCCAAGGCCAGGTCTGCAAGGGAGAGAGAACAGCCTGTACCAGCTCCCCTTCCTGCTGCTGCCGCCGGGCTCCTGTTTTCCCAGCCACTTCCAGCCATCCCTCCTTTCAGCTGCGGAGCGAGCGAGAATTATGGAATTGCTATTATTACCCCAGCCCGGCGTCCTGGGCTTGATGGCTGCTGCCCTGGCAGCTCCCACGCAGACAGGAGCCAACTGCAGTGACAATAAAACAAAGTCTTTGGCAGCCGAAGGCCTCTCCTCTGTGCGCCGAGGCTGATGAACGGGCTGGGGAGCCAGCCCTGACTCCGGCTCCTTGGGAAGTCTTGGAGCTGGAGTCTTGCTCCCCAGCATCTGATTCCAAAGGCATTTTTCAGTCCAGTTGGGAAGGCTGTGACAATCTCAACAAGGCTCCCTCTATCAGCCTTGAGAAATGAGTGTCTGCCAGCCTCGGCTGTCTGTCCAGGGCCTCTTCCAGAGGAGGAGATGGATTTGTTCTATTAACTTGGCTGGCTTTATCAGCCAACCAACCAACCACACAGCATTTAGAGAGCACCACAGCACTGACGTTTATTTATTTGGCCGTGCCAAGTCTTCACTGAGCCACATAGGATCTTTAGTTGCGGCATGCAGGATCTAGTTCCCTGACCAGGGATGGAAACCTGGGGTCCCTGCTGTGGGAACGCGGAGTCTTAGCCACTGGACCACCAGGGAAGTCCCCTATTATCTGGTTTTCAATAGCACAGGTTCCTGGGCTCCATTTTAGACCCATAAATTAGAATCTGTGTTTTTTAAAAGCTGTCCAGATGGTTCCAAAGATCGATCAGGTTTGGGGTCCACTGCTCTGGCCTGAGACTGTTTTTACTGCTTGAATCAGGTTAGAGGCCGCTCATGGGATCAGAAAAGTGTGTCAGGGATTTCCCCACTGAGAGCAAATGCTCTGTTCAAGTATCAGTCTCCGTTGCAAGACTGTGAGCCCCTGAGGGCAAGGACCCCTTACTTCTCTATGTGAAAACTCAGGCCCTGAACCATGAGAGGCATCAGTAAACCTGTACTGGGCTGGACTAAGCTAAGCCTGGCTCCACTAGCCATCTGGCTGTGGCCCTGACACTTAACCTCCCTGGGTCTCCGTCTGCATCTACAAAGTAGGTACAGTTATGCCCTTCCTGTCTCATGGGATTTCTTAGAGGCAACAGATACACTTGCAAGAAGAGTTGAACAGTTTCCCAGTGGAGGGGAAGCTAGGCACAGATGATCCAAATTAGATCACCTTAAAGTATTGTTAGACCTTGGAATTCATCCTGTGAGTAGGATGACCTTCTTGAATTTTTCTTTTGCTTTACCTAAAACTCACTTGTTCATACTGAACCGTGAGTTAAATAAGAATCAACTATGTGTCACACACTGTGTTTGTACATGTATCACAAAGGAATAAGACAGAGTCTGACTGCTGCAGAGTACAAATTTGAACTGCGAGGAACAAACACATGGACAAATAATGCTGATCTAAGCAAGTGGGAGGGAGGATTCTGTCCAAAAGCTTTGCTTCTAGGTAGGAAGTAATGAGCAGAAGAAATCTCCCAGAGTCCAACAGAAAACGTATAGTGGCTGCTGCTGCTAAGTCGCTTCAGTCGTGTCCGACTCTGTGCGACCCCATAGACGGCAGCCCACCAGGCTCCCCTGTCCCTGGGATTCTCCAGGCAAGAACACTGGAGTGGGTTGCCATTTCCTTCTCCAATGCATGAAAGTGAAAAGTGAAAGTGAAGTCGCTCAGTCGTGTCCGACTTCGCAACCCCATGGACTACAGCCTACCAGGCTCCTCCATCCATGGGATTTTCCAGGCAAGAATACTGGAGTGGGGTGCCGTTGCCTTCTCCGGTATAGTGGCTAGACAAAGACAATGAAATAGGATTCGGAGAAAACAGCTCTGAGTGAGGAATGTGTGACGAAGGGGCACCTCTCTCCACATGGCACCCAGATCATATCACTTTCTCACTCAAAAGCCACCAATGAATCCTAACAGCGCTTAGGATAAAACCCGATGTCCTCCCCACGGTCCAGCGGCCCAGTGTGGCCAGTCTGTGGCTGCTCACTAAGCTCTTCATTCTCCTGGCTCACTCAGCCCCGGCCAGATAGTCCCTCGTTAGCCTCGCTGTCTGGATTTCTCTTCCTGCCAATGGTCTGTTTGTTCCACTCTCTCTTTCAGTGTCTTCAGAAAAGGCTTCTTGGGGACTTCCTTCCCTGGTGGTTCAGTGGTTAAGAATCCACAATACAGGGGACACGGGTTTGATCCCTAGTCAGGGAAGTAAGATTCCATGAAACAATTAAGCCCATGGGCCACAAATGGAGAGTCCAAGTGCTGCAACAGAGATTCTGCATGTTGCAACTAAGACCCTATACAGCCAAATTAACTTATTGTTGGTTTGTGGGGTTTTTTTTGGGGGGGGGGTGGGGGAGGAAGGCTTCCTGATGAAAAGGCATTTCAGCTGAGATCCTAAAGAAAAACCATGAAATTTGCCATCTTGGAGGAATTTGGGAGATGGGCCTCATTGTTTTAGGTCGCCCCTGGCAGGATTAGTAGTAGTAGAGTGAACAAAAGCTTTCCTGGATGATCCCAGGACCATGGGCCTGGGGGGCCTGGATCCCAGAGAGGATGGGATGTCGCTGGTTGTGTGGGACATCTCAGCAGGAGGCCCTCCGTGCTGACCGCCCCAGACCCTTCCCCTCGGTCGGTGGGCTTGAACCAGAAGCCGGGTTGCAGGGGTTTCCTCCGCAGCCCTCGCAGTGAGGTGACAGAAGCACAGGGAGGTGACGTGACTCTTCCGGGCTCTCTTGCCCCCACAGCAAGAGCACTCATCATCCCTGGGTCTTCAAACACTGAGCCCTGGAGAGAAAGAAGTAAAGATATCTTAATAAGAAACGACATGTAAAAAGTGCTTTGTCGATTGCTATTCATTTATAACCATCTTAGCTGATTATGTGTGGGTTTGAAGCAGTCATTCATTAAGCGGACCTTAGCTGGCCACTTACCAATCATGTGGTCAGGCGCCGTGCTACTCACTCTGTCTGCCGAGGGTGTGCCTGGGCGCGCCCTGTGAGCCTCAGGGTGGGGGCTCTCAGTCTGCAGGGCCAGGAGGAGGGGACCTGGAGAAAGGAGGGCTTTCTGGGCTGGTTGCCTGAGGGTGGTGAGAACCACAGGCCCCGAGGAGTTCTTCATCATCTGCCAGATGAAGGGTCTTTACAGCCCGTCCCCGTCTACTCACAGCCAACATCGTCCTGAGCTCTCGGGAGGCCTCCTGCAAGTGACTGGACCCAGCCAGCTGGCAACAAGGCCACGGCAGGTATGGCGAAGGTCTCTTGGCCGTGGGCAGGGCCGTGGTGATGTAACACGGCTCCACCGGGCAACCCGTGAGTCACTGGTGTGCCCCTCCCCCCGGAGTCCTCCACCTCATCATCCCCCTTACAGGCCACCCACAATGTCCTCCAAATGCCAGCTCTTCTATTTTCATTTTTTCCCTAAAGACAGAAGAGAAAAAGCAACAAGAAGTTGGAAAAGCAAAGGGTCAGGTAGTAAGCAGGGAGGCGCCATCAGAAGGAACCAGACAGGCTGGGAGCAGCAGGCTTCAGAGACAAAGGACTTCAGCCCCACTGGTGCAGACAGGAACCCCCCAGAACCCCCAGACCAGACCCGGAAGAGACTTCAAACACCATCTCACCCAACCTTGGTTTCAAGTCAACTAATGTTCAAAGAGGTTAGACAAATTGCTCATGTTGGTAATTAAACCAGATTTGTTCTGGCCTTAGAGAATGGAAGAGAAAGTTGAAAAAATAGTTACCTTGGACAGAGAGCCTGTGTTTTAAGGCACTCAACCATATAATGACACCTCATCATTTACCTATGATCGGTCTCCCTCTGGTTTCCCCTAAGCAAGTCTAAGTGCCTGAAGGGCGGGCCGTTTCTGAGATGCTCTTACGTCATAGACACCCAGGAAGCACTGGCTCACATAGGTGAACAGAGGGGAAAGAAGAGCAGATGAATCCCAGGCAATGAACGGAATAAATGGTGAGCAGAGACACCTCCTAAGGCGCCTGCAACTCTCTCTCGCTGAGACGTCAGAGCAAGATTAGGAACACATGTACACCCATGGCTGATTCATGTCAATGTATGGCAAAAGCCACTATAATACGGTAAAGTAATTAGCCTCCAACTAAAATAAATAAAATTTTTTTAAAAAAAGCAGTGCAGTCTACAGATAGCGAGAACAAACCAGTGGTTACCTAGTGGGGAGAGAATGGGACTTCCCTAAGGATCCAGTCGTTGTGACGACTCTGAGCTTCCACTGCAGGGTGAACGGGTTTGGTCCTTGGTCAGGGAACTAAAATCCCACATGCTGTGAGAGGCAACCAAAAATAAACATTGAGGAGAGGGAAGTGGGGAGAGGGAAGTGAGGAGGGGCCATACGAGGGTAGAGGATTAGAGTCAAACTGTGAGGTATAGAATGAGCTACAAGAACATTTTGTACAATACAGGGGCTATAGCCAATATTTTACAATAACTATAAATGGAATATAACCTTAAAAAATTGTGAATCACTATGTTGTACACCTGTAACTTACATGATATTGTACCTCAACTATGCTTCAATAAAATAAAACAAGTTTTGTTTTTTTTTTAAAGCAGTGTGGTCTAGTGGAAAAGCACAGAATCATAAAGAATGGGATAGTCACATTCATTATTAATATCAAGAAGTGTATGTGGAACGGCACACAGCTTTGTCTCAGACCCTCTCTATTATGACCAAGGACAGCTGGCCAGGGAGAATCACTGGCAATGCCCGAAAAACTCAATTTCCACACCTGCCTTTAATGAAAAATAGCATTTTTCAGAGCCTGCTTTGTGTTCATCAGACTCTCCAAGGGGTCATGAGAAGCCTGGAAAAAAGCATGATCTAAAATTACCATTGGTTTTTTTTGGTTTTTTTTTTAAGTCCCTATGTCATTTATTCTGAAATTTCAAAAAACATCAAGAGGGGGCACGAGATTGTTTTAACGTGCGTCAGGAGGGCGTGCAAGTTTGAAAGACTGAGACGTCCCACAAATGTGTCTGCTTCTGCCGGGGGCACGCTCCCCGCTCCCTTGTGTCCCCAAAAAGAATGCAGAAGGGTTGAGCCGGGGTTTCCTTTCCTCGCCGTTCTCCTTGAGAGGGTAACAAATAGCCCTCCAGCTGCGTGAGAAAATCACTTTCATCTTCCTCATTTTGTGTGATCCTTGTGAGATCTCTGTGAGATGGGTGGGAGCATCACTGAATTCTACAAATATTCACTGAAGGCGAATCTAAGAGGCATGGCACTCAGCAGACAAGGACACTGGGCCCTAAGAGATCCAGACTGTGAGTCTCAAAGGTGTTCTTGAGGCCTCTCCCTTTCCAGATGAAGAAATGAGGCCCAGAGTGGGAAGCAGGCTATTCTCTATCACCCAGTTAATGCTGAAGCTGAGACCAGAACCCAGGTCCCCCAAACCTTCACCATCCAGGGTTCTGTCACCACGTCTCATGGCCCGTCCATGGGCCCCCCGCCCTAGAGGGGAGGAGGGAGGAGGAACAAAGGAGGAAACCAACACGGATCCACTGGAGACAGTTTCTCACCCCAAGCTTTGCATTTCTGTACAGTAAGCCCCCTACATACAAGCCTTCAAGATGAGAACTTTCAAAGAGACGCACGTGCGTCTGGTTCCAGCAAGGAGCCAGAACCTGTGCCATCAAAGTGAGTGTAGATGAAACTGCAGCTTGCCCTCCGTCTCCCACTGCTGACGATCCTTCAGCTCCAGCGCCTCCCTCCTCCAGCCAGTAACTCTTCTTGCCTGTTCGCTCGATGCCAGCCCCTGTATGCCAGCTGTTGTACTGTACTACTATACTCATCAAGGTCCTGTACCGTAAGATTAAAAATGTTTTCTTTATTTTTCATGTTTGTTATGTATTATTTGTGTGAAGAGTATTATAAACCTGTTAAAGTACAGTACCATATAGCCAATTGTGTTCGTTGGGTACCCAGGCTAACTTTGTTGGACTTAAAAACAAATTGGACTTGCGAACCCGCTCTCAGAACGGAACTCACTCATCTGAGGGGACTTACTGTACTGACTCGGCAATGCCCTGTCTGCGAGTCGTTCACCCCACCTTCCAAGCACTGCGAGTCTCAGAACCCCTGCGTGGGCTCTTGGGCTCTTGATCTTTAAATGGCCATAACCCCGTGTGCTTGTCCAGGGTTGCAGTGAGGATAGGTGGCCTCAGGTCTTAAATACCCACCCTCCCCTCATGGGCTGCAAGATGTCTCCTCACCCTTATCTTGCATCTGAATCGCAGAGCTGGGGCATGCCACCACTGGTCCCTGACTCCCAACAGAGGGCCCTCGTCTGGTGCTGCTGGGGGACCAGCCTGCAATGAGCCAGGTTTTCCCTGTGTGAGAGCACATGCATGCTGCTAAGTCGCTTCAGTCGCATCCAACTCTGCGATCCTATGGACTGTAGCCCACCAGGCTCCTCTGTCCAGAGGAATCTCCAGGCAAGAATCTTGGAGTGGGTTGCCATGCCCTTCTCCAGTGTGAAAGCACAGGACGATCCTAATAGAAAACAGAGCCCCAGCACCCCCACACTCGCCAACTTGGAAAGCAACCACTGTCGATTCAGGCCAGGCATTTTCTTTTCAAAATCAGATTTTATTTGTGAGTTCACTTCTGAGTCATCGAGGTCTGTCTCAGGCTCTTGCAATAGCTTTTAGGGTTGAGAATTCTACTGGGGCCCCAGAATAATCCTGGAAGCAAGTGTCCTGCAGGCAAAGCAGTTCAGGCTCTGATACCAGCTCTCAGGTCGTTGGTCACTTGTGCACCAGAGTCCCTGCTGGCCCCAGAGGGTCACACAGGGCACGCTGTTCCAGGTAGTTATGCCAGGGCTATGAGTCTGGGTGAGCAAACTGGCAAACTCCCTATGATAGATGTGGGAAATTTCCAGTTACTAAAATCTGACTGTTTCACTTGCAAAACTCATTCCCCACCCCGCTGTTTCAAGAATGTTTCCCAGCTTGCTGGTTGGGAGTTCCTATCCTTTCCTTAAACCACCCTCTTTACGCTTCCTTCTAGGTCTTCAGGGTGGGAACCTAGTGCAGTTCATCACAAGCAAGAAGTTCCCAGACGTCAAAAAATTGTTCTTACTCTACTGTCTTCTTAGACTATGGGTGAGGGGTATCCAGATGGGCTTACAGGCAGCTGGGCAGTAGAGCCTTGGGGTCTGGCCACTGGGCTCTAATGCCCAACCTTGCTACCTCGCTGTGTGGCCTTGGGCAAGTTACTTCTCCTCTCTGAGCTTCAGTTTCCTAGTTTATAGCTTAACCTGCCTTTTGGCGGTCAAGTCTGAGGGGCCTGCCTAGTCCGGGTTCATAAGACTCCAGGATCCCCGAGAGCATTGACTCAGGACATCTTGGGTGGACTGCTTAACCTCTCAGGGTCTGGGTAACACTGAAATGATGGTAATAAAATGCCTACTTCTTTGGGCGTTGCGAGGAGTCAATGAATCAGTCCTTGCAAAGCGCTTAAAGCAGTGCTTGGCACACGACAGGCACAAAGGATTAGCTTGTACTTCGGTGACTTTGACAAGGGTTGTGCTTCACTCATCTTTGTGCCCTCAATACCTGGAGAAAGGAGCCACACAAATGCAAGGGACAACTCGGAGCCCTAAACCAAACACACGAGAGGTGGGCTCAGTGGGGGGAGCTGTTCGGTGGAGCAACAGAGTCCCTGTCCCTGGCCCTTTGAAGTGTCCGTGTCCTCACGGTTGGGGGTGGAATGTAAGGATCCCAGCCCCTCCCCACCCCCATTGCACTCCTGGAGCCCAGCGAAAGCCTGGCTTCTGACTCCCGGTCTGTGGTGGTGGTCCCCATACAACCCCACTCCCCCAACTCAGCCCACCTCCATGGCCCCTCCATCTCCTTTCATCTCATGCACGGTTCATCTTCAAACTCAAGGGAAACAGTAGTCAAAAAAGAACCAGCCCTCCGCCCCTCAGCTCCCCGGCCAGTAATCTGAGCTACAGAAGAAAAGGCACAATTATGGTTTGGGATTTCTCCCCCTCCTTTTCCAGCTCCCTGACTCAACTTTTCATCTTTCTCCGGCCTTTGGAGCACTCAGAGTTGAGCTAGACCGGCCTGCAGCCTAGCAGGGGCTGGGGTGGGGGCCCAGCAAGACCCTCCACCTCCTCCTGACAAAGATGGGGGCGAGGGGGCAGCGGACCCGGGGCCCCCTCTGCTGACCCACCGCCGACCACTCCCTTGCCCGGCACCCGGCAGGCTCAGCCCTCTCGCAGGACGAAATTTATGAGCCGAGGCTGCGGGGAGGGCTGGGGTTACTGAGACTTCATTACTCTTACAAAATATACTATGGGACGTTTACTAGTGTCCCGTGAAGTGTGCCCATAAATCAAGGGCTCAAAGGCGCTTGTCAGAAGAAACGAGGAAAGTGCGTTTGCTCACGCCTGCCTT
The DNA here is from genome assembly GCA_006410635.1 of Cephalophus harveyi. NCBI lineage: Eukaryota > Metazoa > Chordata > Mammalia > Artiodactyla > Bovidae > Cephalophus > Cephalophus harveyi. The sequence continues at coordinate 376,048 of SJYT01057307.1, forward strand.
GGCCTTGTCGTCGACCCCAGCCCCGGGCAAGGCCCCCGGGGGCTGGACACAGCCCCACCACGGGCCGCCCTCCCTCGAGGGAGTCCTCTCGGCCTCACGGTACACAGATCTGTCCCAGCTTGAGCGTTCTGAATGGAAACATCGTCCAGTTTCAAATTCACACATATCACACGTTGAATCTCTCCTGGAAATAATATTTCCTCTGCCGATTTTATTTTCCCGGCCCTAGGGACCTACAAAACTTCTGTACAGCATGACCCTGTTTCTCATATATACCTATACGAAGGAAATACACCCAAAGGTTAACAGTGATGCTCTCTGGGCAGAACAATTACAGGGAATTTTTATTAACTTCATTATACTTTCCCAGGTTTTCCACATTTAAAAAAATATTAATTTCTGCAACTTTCCTAATCAGAAAAATGTTACTTTTTAAACAAGTAAACTCAAGAACAAATCATGGAGAAATATAAATATGTTCATGTTATTTATTTTTTAAAAAGTAAAACTATAAACAACCTAAATATGTAACCATTATTCCACATTACCAGAACAGAACATCACACAGCCACTTAAAATACTGGTTTTCAAGAAGTGAGGAAATGCTTAAGATTTAATGCTTAGAGGAAAGAAAAAAAGGCAAAAACAGGCCATTTTTGTATGCATGTGCTAATGGGTAGTATATAAATTTGTACATAAGAAAAATGCCCAGAGAGAAATATTATTGTTGTATTAAGGTGTGGGCTTCTGAAATATTTTCTTTTTCTCTTTTCTGTTTTCCAAATTTTGTGTAATGTGGTTGTACTTCTTTCGTAATTGGTGTTTGAAAAGAGAAAAGAAAATGTAGTTTGGGTTGGGGTCCCTGCTCCCCCCCAGACCCCCCACCCCAGTACCACACACATGTTCTCACCCCACATTAAAACAGGAGGCCCAGGGTGCCGTGGTGGGTTCAGTTCCGTTGGGACAATGTTGGACAATCAGCCCCACCAATGAACTTTTTATGGAGTTTCTGACTTTGAAGCTAAGTAATGAGACTTGGCCCCTGACCAGGCCTTGAAATGTTCAAAGTGGTCTCCCCCCATCAATTAGCTAAGCCTAGGCATCGGAGGTGGGCAGGGCAGGCGGGCAGCCCAGCCAGGCCCTGGTGTCTGGAGGCGGACAGGAGAGGGAGATGGCCCTGTCCGAGGCCAGGCCAGGAGCTGGAGGGCCCCCCTTCCCCAGATCAGCAGCCTGTGTGCCCAGACCCCTTCCTCCTGTCTTACTTTCGGGGGCAACCCCACAGAGAGGGGGAAATCTCAGGGCTTTGAGCGGGTCTCTATCAGAGCAGGGCTTCACTTGGAAACGCACCGGCTGTTAGAAGGAAACAGGCTGGTCTCGAGCGCCCCCTGGCTGCTTTCGAGGTCCACTGCGTCTAACCACTATCCCGAGCCTTAGCACCGGGAAGAGGTGCCCGCGCGTTTCAAAGAGAGGCCCTGGAGTAATCTAGACGCTAGATACCAAGGAGATCTGCCTTACTCTCACACCAAGAATTTAAAAATAAATCGACTTTCCCCAATGGAGAGATTCCTCGACCCCAGGAGAGGGGGTCTTTGCTAGGGTTGGCTTTTCGGTCTTCTTCCCCATCTTATTTCTTTAGCGGCTGTCACTCTCTCCTGACCTAGGGTGCGGGGGGCAGGTGAACCTCTGGCCCACCCTGGTCATCTCCCTTCACTCCACATTTTGAATGGATCTCACAGAATCTGGAATTGCAGTGGCATTTGGTTTTGATTTTTAACAGGAGGGGGGAAAAAAAAACTTTGCCTTGAAGCAATGCGTTCTCTTGGCAGCTCTAGGGAGCCTGGCAATGTTGAGACCTTTCCTGGCAGCGCTGAGAAGATGAGCTCGTTGGTTGTGGTGTGTTTAGAAGTTTAAAACAGCAAAAAACACAGAGCGCCGGTTTGCGGGAGGTGGGGTCTAGGTCTGGGGGGCGGGGAAGGGGGGTGACAAGACCTCCAGATCTCTCTCTTCTCTACTGTAAATTACAAGCCTGCTTTTTTTAATTTCCTTTCCCAGAACAATGTTATTCATTCAATTCCAAAGTAAACATTGGGCTTAGATACTCAAAGTTTGGGAGAACAAACTGTCCTGGTTGTTAAGGTCTTTACCTGTCAGGGGCCTGATTAAACCCATATATCTTCATGGCAGCCATCGGCAGCCATCGGGGGGCTGTGAGGAAGGACTGGGCACCAGCCCACCCCCACACACACACCCCCATTCCTCCACGGATGAGGGCAGACCCTCGGTGCCAGCCCTGGGCTCGGGCTTCCCCTCTCTCCTGGGCGGCTACAGTAGGGTGTCTGTTCAGCACTCCAGCCTGATCCTGAACCTCTGGGGCAAGGGGGCAGATCAGAGGAAGTGCTAAGGCCCAGAGGGCACTGCGAAAGGGGGAGGAGAAGGGGAAAGTGGTGTTTGAACCGCCTTCAAAGTGATAGATGTTTGTGCTATAGAGGAACTGATTTGGGGAGAAACGCAGGCCTTGGGTAGTAAATCATGCGATCTGATGTCGGAGCTGAGAATATGGAAGCCCATTTCCTTTCTCCTAGGGGAAGGCCGCTTAATTAAGAGATCTCCGGGTACTCGACTTCCTCATAAATTTTAGAGAGCTGTAAAACTCAGAGAGAGAGAGTGTGTGTGTGTGTGTGTGTGTGTGTGTGTGTGTGTGCGCGCGCGCGCACACGCATGAGCATGTGCCTGCAGGGCAGGCAAAGAAGAGCACATTTGGAGCCCTGCTCAGAATGTCAGGCTCACAACTGCCCACCCTGTGGTGCCTCAGTTTCCCCCACATAGGGGGCATACAGATACTAGGCTGGAGGGAAAGGGAGTGGGATGAATTGGGAGACTGGGGTTGACATATATACACTATTGATATTATGCATGAAACATAACTGATAAAAACCAACTGTATAGCTCAGTGCTCTGTGGTGGTCTAAGTGAACTGTTAGTTGCTCAGTCATGTCCAACTATTTGTGATCCCATGGACTGTAGCTCGCCAGGCTCCTCTGTGCATGGAATTCTCCAGCAAGGATGCTGGAATGGGTAACCATTCCCTCCTCCAGGGGATCTTCCCAACCCAGGAATCAAACCCAGGTCTCCTGCTTTGCAGGCAGATTCTTTACCGTTTGAGCTACCAGGGAAGCCATGGTGACCTAAATGGGAAGGAAATCCAAAAAAAAGAGGGGATGTATGTCATCTCTCAGGTGAGCCTTCCTCGGAAATCCATGGCTGGAATTTTAAGTTTCCTGTTCTCCTCTAAGGAATATTTAATTTCCCAAGTACAATCTGTTTCTCTTCCAGAAGAACTTGCTTTCCCACCTTGACTTATCTGATGGTGGGACTCTCAGGGAGCAGCTTGTCATCTATGTTTTCTGCAGAAGTGAATGCTGACAGGTCGGGGGGTGGGGGTCCTGAGGAGCCAGTGATGCTGCCCCTAGCTGGGGGCTGGGGGGAAATGCCAGCAAGACACAGGAGGCTAAGGAAGGGAAGAAAAACCATCTATCCTAGAAAAACTCATGCTAATTCAAGCTTATGGAAAGGAAATCTTCCTGTGTGGCATGTTTCCTCCATTGCAACCTTCAACTCTCGTTACTGTGGGACCCACAGTGTCCCAGAGAATGGAACATGGAAGGCCAGGGTATTGTCCCGCATTGCAGAGGGCCGGCGTGGCCCAGGAAAAGTAAAGCTGCGGCCTGTTGTAGGTCATGCTGAAAGGCTGGTAAATCCAGTCCTCCAACCCACCTCTGCCAGACCCTTATCACTCTCTGGGTCAGCCATGTCAGCACAGCTCACAGAGTCACAGCTTGCAAGGGCTGGTGTGTGCTCTGTTTTGGGACCTCTCCTTAATAGCACTGCAAGAGAGGATGTGACCAGTGCGTGGAGAATGCTCTCACTTCCATGGCTTATGACGTAGGGTGGATCCATGGAGTGAGTCCCAGTGTCTGGGATGGTTTGGGTGCTCCCCAGATTCCCAGACAAACTGCTTCCTTCCTGTAAGCCCTATTTTGTCGTGTTAGTTTCTCGGTCGTGACTGACTCTACACGACTCCATGGACTGTAGCCCGCCAGGCTCCTCTGTCCATGGGATTCTCCAGGCAAGAATACTGGAGTGGGTTGCCATGCCCTTCTCCAGGGGATCTTCCTGACCCAGGAGTCGAACCTGGGTCTCCTGCTTTGTGCAGATTCTTTACCATCTGAGCCACCAGGGAAGCCCTCCTGTAAGCCCTAGAGGCCAGGTAGTGGGGAGCGCTGGCAAGGATCAAACTAGGCACATCTGCGAGCAGGTCAGGCTCAGGGGTGGTCTCCCGGGACACCCTGGTTTCACTCTCTAGAAGATGGGAACACACATCTGAGCCCAACAATGGACACGCTGCAGCCCTACCCTAAGCTGGACTCGAATCGGAAACAAGATAAGAGTGGGTTTCTTTCATGGGGTCCTTCCTTCAACGAAAATGCCAAGGAGACAGAGAATAGGGATGGGAACACCAAAATGAGGTCGGCTGCCAGAGGAAGAGAGTTCAGGTTTCAAGAATATTCCAGCTCAAAAAGCAACCTCACAGTCCCATCATGTTATTGTTTAAAAAGAAAAAATTTGTTTTTGCTGACTTGTTTTTTCTGCAGTAAATGTGCACTATATTTATAGACATACAAATATGGATAATGTACAAAACAATAAAAATGTTTTTAAAAGAAAACTCTTGGGCTTCCCTGGTGGTACAGTGGTTAAGAATCCGCCTTGCAGTGCAGGGGACTCTGGTTCAGTCCCTGGTCCGGGAAGATCCCACATGCCTTGGGGCAACTAAGCCCATGTGCCAAAACTACTGAAGTTTTGGGGCTAGAACCCAACAAGAGAAGCCACCGCGATGAGAAGCCCCGGCACCGTCACTAGAGAGTAGCCCCGGCTCGCCACAACGAGAGAAAGCCCGAGTGCAGCAACAAAGACCCAGCTCAACCAAAAATAAAATAGAATAAAAAAAAGAAAACTTAGGTATAGAGCACATAAGACCCCCTAGTTCCTTTCCTTTCTTTGCATTCAGACGCCTTATGAGGCAGGTTAAAGTTACAACAATTCCATTTGGACAAACCTTTTGGAAGTAGTGCTATTACACAGTTTAACTGACAACCATATACTGACCACCTTGCCTGTGTTGGGCAAGATGCCATCTTGTGGTGGCGTGGAGGTGATGACTCACCCTCCTGACATGCTTGAAACAAAGCCCCGTATGTTCCTTACATCTACTTTCAGAATGTTTCGGAGACCTACAGACCCACCCCAGACTCCTGCCTGGCTAGTGAAATGTGCTGGAAATAAGCCTGGACCAGAAGTCAGGAATGGAGAAGGAAATGCAACCCACTCCAGTATTCTTGCCTGGAAAATCCCATGGACCTGGGACCTGGAAGGCTACAGACCGTGGGGTGGCAAAGAGTTGGACATGACTGAGAGACTTCACTTTCACTTTCTTTTTTTCTTTCAGAAGTCAGGGAAGGGGATTACAGTCCAGGCTCATAACTCTCTGGGTGACTTTGAGCAAATCCCTTCCCCTCTCTGGGCTTCAACTTTTCCATCTGCATCACGACAATTGATCTGTAGGACTCCCAAGCTTCCCTCCAGCTTGGTCCCACGATCCCGACCCCCTTCTAGCCCAGGTCTATCCCCCACGCCCTGCCTGGGCCTAGGGTTCACCCCTATGATACCTCTCACCCCCACACACTTGTCCACGCTGGGGACCTTGGTGGCATGGCTGGCTTTCCTGCTGGCCTGGGTCTAGAGCACACGGCCTTTCCAGGAGGTGAGGGATGTGGCCTGTCCTCCATGGCCTCCTTGCTGTTGCCATCACATCACACAAAACGACAGCGGTGAGAAGCAGTACAAAGAAGATCCAAAACACTCACATCTGAAGGAAGTATGTGTCAAAGGCAGAGGCAGACGGACACCCAACCACAACACAGATCTTCACTGAACTACATGCCAGATTTTCAACTTGACATCAGCCCGTTTTCCATATTTGCATTAGACAGAAGGATTGCCTGCTCTGAGCTGATATTTGCCCCCCTAATATTTAGCAGTCTGGGCTTCCCTTGTAGCTCAACTGGTAAAGAATCTACCTACAACGCAGGAGACCTCGGTTTGATTCCTGGGTCAGGAAGTTCCTCTAGAGAAGGGATAGACTAACCCCTCCAGTATTCTTGGGCTTCCCTGGTGGCTCAGATGGTAGAAAATCCACCTGCAATGCGGGAGACCTGGGTTCAATCCCTGAGTCGAGTTGCTGGAAGAGGGCACAGCAACCCACTCTAGTGTTCTTGCCTGGAGAATCCCCATGGACAGAGGAGGCTGGCGGGCTACAGTTCATGGGGTCGCAAAGCATCGAATATGACTGAGTGATTAAGCAACAGCACCAAGCATTTAGCAGTGTGTCCCTTTGAATGTACGTACCTGCCCAAGTTCAAGATATCTATATATAAAAGTCAATAGAAAGATCTCTGACCTAGAAAAACTGCTTCGGTTCCCTCTCCTGACCAACTGGTGACTTTGAGCTCATCCCAACCCCTCTCAGGGCCTCAGAGTCTCCTTTACACGCTGGGGGAGCCCCCCTCCAACATCCTCCCTGCATGGATCTCCAAGGCCCTTCTAGCCCTGACTCCTGGGATGTCCAGGACTGCAGGTGAGGCTGGCTCTGGTGACATGGAACAGTGGCTCCGCCGGCCTCCAAGGTGCTAACCAGTCACTGCTGGATGGCATGGTGACAAGGCTCAGGGCCCTGCTGGCTTCTCTTCTGCATATTTTGAGGCCTCCCTGGAAATCTTTGGGATAGCCAGCATCACCCCAACCCTTCCTCTGATCCCCATGAAAACAACTTAGCCACATCAAAAAGCTTTTTTTAAGATTTTTTTTTTTTTGATGTGGACCATTTTTTAAGTCTTTATTGAATTTGTTACAATGTTGCTTCTGTTTTTCTGTTTTGGTTTTTTGAATGCAAGCCTTGTGGCATCTTGAGTCTCCAATTAGGGATCCAGCCCACATTCCCTGCACTGGAAGGTGAAGTCTTAACCACTCGACCACCAGAGAAGTCCTTTGAAAGGCTTTTGAGGGAGATTTAAGGCTTCAAGTGGGCCTGGCTGGGCCTCCCAGGTGGCTCAGTGGTAAAGAATCCACCTGCCAATGTGAAGATGTGGGTTCAGTCCCTGGGTTGGGAAGATACCCTGGAGGAGGAAATGGCAACCCACTCCACTATTCTTGCCTGGGAAATCCCATGGACAGAGGAGCCTGGCAGGCTATAGTCCATGAGGTCACAAAGAGTGGGACGTGACTAAGTGACTAACACACACACACATACCTGGGCCCCGCCATCACCCCAGAGGTCCAGCTGCCCACCTGACCCCCCACGGCTCGATTTGCATTGACGGGCCCCAGGTAAGCCTTCTGTTTCCACCTAATTATTAGCACTGCCTCACCTCACACTCAAGTGTGACCCACTTCGGAAGATAAACATCCGGTGATGCTGCCCCTGAGGTAGAGTGGCCTTTCGAGACATAAGAGTTCAGAACTTACTACACCAAGTGTGGGGACACAGACCCACTCTTGATCAAAATGTGAGGACCTCTGGAGGGGTTAGGGTCTTCTGGGATCCCCCACCTAATTTGCAGCAGCCCAATCCAAGGCAGTGTTTCATACCCTTCCCAGGAATCAGTATCTCAAGTTTACACATTCTCCTGGAACAGAGTTCTCAAAGTGTGGTCCCCAGACCAGCATCAGCATCCTCTGGAACTTGCTAGAAATTCAGGGTCCCCAGGTCTATTAGATGAGGAGCTCAGGGTGGGGCCCAGCAATGTGGGTTTTAACAGACCCTCCAGAAGATGCAGGCTCTGAAAGGAGAATGAGGGCTGCTGCCCTAGACAAGGTGAGAACTGACCTGGAAATTCCTCAGGCCTGTGTCTCCTCCACTTCCATTACAGATGGAGACGCTGAGGGCGGTGGAAGCGATGCTGCAGCCTGAATGCCCACACAGTGCCGCCTGTACCTCTCCTGAATAGCATCTGACCACCTGCATTTCAGTCCCTCGGACATAAGGTGTCCCCCCGGTCAGTTGAGCTGTCACCCTAGAAAGACACTTTCTCCTTTGGGCCTCAGATTCCTCATCAAAACAACGGAAGTATTTGCTTGCCGTTGTTCAGTCACTCAGTCGTGTCCGACTCTTTGCAGCTCCATGGACTGCAGCATGCCAGGCCTCCCTGTCTTTCACCATCTCCAGGAGTTTGCTCAAACTCATGTCCATCCAGCCACCTCAACCTCTGTCGCCCTCTTCTCCTCCTGCCCTCAATCTTTCCCAGGCATTAGGGTCTTTTCCAATGAGCTGGCTCTTCGCATCAGGTAGCCAAATATTGGAGCTTCAGCATCAGTCCTTCCAATGAATATTGAGAGTTGATTTCCTTTAGGATTGACCAGTTTGATCTCCTTGCTAACCAAAAGACTCTCAAGAGTCTTCTCCAGCACCTCAGTTTGAAAGCATCAATTCTTTGGTGCTCAACCTTCTTTGTGGTCCAACTCTCACATCCATACAGGACTACTGGAAAAATCATAGCTTTGACTAGACAGACCTTTGTTAGCTGTGATGTCTCTGCTTTTTAATATGCCGTCTAGATTTGTCATAGCTTTTCTTCCAAGGAGCAAGCATTTTTTGATTTACTGAGATGCTCTTTAAGGTCCCTTCCAGTGTGACATTCTTTCTTTGTTCCATAAATCCTCCTCCAGGCAGTGTACCCTTCACAGGAGCCTCTGGGCTTCAGGCTGTGATGAGAGGATTATAGACCATGTTTCAAGGCAGACGGTCTTCTAATGACCCTCCAATTCATCTTAGAATCAGACTGGCAGACGTGAAAGAGAATCAAGGGCAGACTAGGATGATTCCTAGCATCCCTGGCCTCCACCCACTGGGTGCTGGTAGCACCCCTAGGCTGTGACAACTGAAGATGTCTCCAGAGAGGGGGGTTGGGGGTGCACAGTCACTCTTGGATGAGAACCACTGCCCATAGGCTCTCTGAGCTTTGAGTACTCCCACCCTCCTCCCAAATCTCCCCCATCCTCACCTGCACAGTGTCGGCAGAGATGCTAAATGCCTTGGGAACCCTACCCATGCTGCCTCCACCCCAGCCCCACCCAGGTAAGAATGGTTGTCCAGCCCAGTTCACAGCTGAGGGCCACATCATTGTGCCATCACCACTTCCTGATTATGCAACCCTGTACCAGTTCCCCAACCTCTCAGAGTCTCACATTTCTCATCTACAAAATAGGAACAATCCTTCCTACCTAGTTGGCAGGATGATAATAGATTAAATGGGATGCCCACAAAGCACCTTCTGCTTGGACTCAACGATGGTGTAACAGATGAGAAAAGGGGAGACCTGATACAATTAAGTGTTATTCTGTTCTTACTTTCTGCCTCCAAATTACAACTTCATCTTCAATCCAAAAAAGTAGATTTGCCCCAGGAGATATTATTTTTGGTTTGGATTTTCCTCTTCAGTGATCATAACTGCCTGCCATCATTGACAGGTAAAGCCGGAAGGACATTTCTGGGCTGCTTTGGGGGTTAAAGAGAGTTTATTTATGTAGATCTATGCCTGGCCTGGGCTTCTCAGGTGGAGCTAGTGGTAAAGAACTTGCCTGCTGATGCAGGAGACATAAAAGATGCAGTTCGATCCCTGGGTTGGGAAGATCCCCTGGAAGAGGGCATGGCAACCCCTTCCAGTATTCTTTCTGGAGAATCCCATGGACAGAGAATCCCAGTGGCCTACAGTCCATGGGGTTGCAGAGAGTAGGACATAACTGAAGCGACTTAGCACGCATGCCCAGACCAGCCTGAGAGAACAGGAACCAGACTGTAGACTCAAGGCCGGGGGACCAGACAGGACGTGAAGGAAGGATGGGCCCTGGTCAGGCACTGGGCACCGCTTTTAAGGGGAACCATCTCTAATCAGCTCCTGATAGTCAATCTACATGGGATCAACAACTGAGGTTGTCATGGTTTCCTCTTTTTTACGAGAAACTGAAAATCTTCATTTTGGTGTGAAACTTCCAGATTTAAAAATACATGTATATAGTTGACTCTTAAAGCCTCTGGTAGAGAGAAATCCTAAAATAACTTGGTAACTTAATAGTCACTCAAAACAATGAAATATACGCTGTGATTATCCCGGTTTTATATTGAGGATACAGAGGCACAGAAAGATTAACTCACGGCCCGAGGTCACACACTTCAAAGTGGGCGGAGGGGAGAGCCCTGCACAGGAGGGGTAAAGGGAGAAACTATAGGGCCCATGCTGAATAAAAGGAGACAGAGCCAATTTTTCTACCATAACAGTAAATTGGCCCCAAATTAAGCCAATACCCAGTTCTTATTGCTTCTGTAAGGAATTAATAAACCATGACATCTCCTGAAACAGGGGGGAGGCCAGCTGCTCAGAGAAATGTCAGAAAGCCCTTTACGGGCCTGGAGCTGTTCAGCCTCACCAAGTAAAGCAATTCTGCCAGAAACACGCAGAGAGGGGAACACAGCGGGGGCTGCCGCTGCCAGTGCCCACCCCTGGCTCCACTCAAGTGTGCCCGCTAGGAGACAAGGCTTTGCAGTAGCCAGCTCCTGGGCATTAATGGCTGCAGCCTCCCAGAGAACATTCTGGAAGATTTTCGGTTTACATTTTGCAGACAGTGTGCCAAGTCGTTCTCTCATTCTGCCTATTAGATGGTTAGTTTCCTTCTTCTAGTTAAAGGATTAGCTAGAATTACCAGTCATCATGAGCTTCCCCCAAAGACAGGTCAAAGGAAATTAATGGAAACGGCTGCCGTGGGGACATGGGTTTGCTCCACCAGAGGGATTCCTGACTGGGGGGAATTGTCCCTGGCATGGGACAGGGCTGGAAATTCCTCCAGGCCCTGGGCTTGGAGAGGAAGTTACAGGCAAATAAGAGAGCAGAAAGGAAGCTGGTTAAATACTTTATGGTAAAAAGTTCTAAAAACTTGGAACTGGAGGGGCCTTTGAAATATTCCAGCCTGACCCCTTGATCTACTGAAGGGAAAACTGTCCAGAACTGGGCAAGGACTTGCTAAGGATCACACAGCTAAGCAATGATAAACCTGGAATTCAGGGCCCCCTCTGGCCATAGTTTCCCAGGTTTGAGCTGGTCAAGTTCCCTAGAGATGAGACTGTAGGTTTCCAAGGTCCTCCTCCCTTTTATACAAAAATTTATTTGACTTCCCCAGGTCTTAGTTGCAGCACATGGTATCGTCACTCTTCTTTGCAGCACATCTTGTAGTCGTGGCATGCAGATTCTTCATTGTGGCCTGTGGGATCTAGTTCACGGACCAGGGATCAAACCCAGGCCCCCTGCATTGGGAGTGCAGAGTCTTAGGCACTGGGCCATCAGGGAAGTCCCAAAGTTTCTCACTTTGTCCACCAGTTAAATGGAGTGTCAGATTTAACACATCATGATGCAATTATCTCCTTACTTGTCTCTTCCCTCTCTAGGCTGGGGGTGAATGCCTCCAGGAAGGAAACCAAGACTTCCGCACCTGAAAAGGATGGGTGCCCTCCATATGGCCTGGCACACAGTGGTCCCTCTGTAAGTGTCATGGGACTGGATGAAGAGTCAACTATAAAGGTGCTGAGGCTCAGCTTGTGTGTGGACACAATCTCTCTGAAGTTCTGGATGAGATGTCCCTGGACAAGATGGTAGCATTGTTGCCATTGGACAGATAAGAAACCTGGGTTCTGAGAGCTACATCAACTAGAGCAAATGCTATTAATATTTGTTAAATCTAGGTGATGAGTACAAGAGCATTCATTTCACTCTTCATTATAGTCAAAATGATTCATTTTATTCTTCTGCTAGCTTGAACTTTTTCCTAAAATATAGTCCAAAAAGTTAATAAGAACCTATAGTTTATTCCTAAAAAAGTATACACCCATGAAGCTTGGTTGTAGAAAACAGCCACCTCATCCATTCACTAAATGTCTATTGTTAAAGACACATGTACTGCAATGTTCATAGAAGCACTGTTCACAATAGCCAGGACATGGAAGCAAACTAGATGTCCATCGACAGATGACTGGATAAAAAAGTTGTGGTATATATATACAATGGAATATTACTCGGCCATGAAAAGGAACAAATTTGAGTCAGTTGTAGTAAGGTAGAGGAACCTAGAGTCTGTTATACAGAGTAAAGTAAGTCAGAAAGAGAAAAAAACAAATATACATTAATGCATATATATAGGCTTCCCTGGTGGTTCAGCCAGTAAAGAATCTGCCTGCAATCTAGAAAAATGGTACTGATGAACGTATTTGCAGGGCAGGAATAGAGATGCAGAGGCTGAGAACAAACTTACACGGTAGGGGAAGGAAATGGGGAGACAAACTGAGAATGGCACTGACATATACACTCTACCATGTGTGAAATAGACAGCTAGTGGGGAGCTGCTACACAGCACAGGGAGTCAGCTCAGCGCTCTGTGATGACCCAGAGGGGTGCGATGTGGTGGGAGGGAGGCTCAAGGGGGAGGCGAGGTGTGTATACTCATAGCTGATACATTTCATGTACAGCAGAAACTAACAGAACACTGTGAAGCAATTATCCTCCAATTAAAAAATAAATTTTAAATACATTTTGTAAATGTCTACTGTTGCTAATGGGATGAATGTTCCTGATTCGCTGGTGGCACCCAAGTGAAGTAGACTCGGATGCTGCCCTCAGGAATCTGAAAGGAAATGAGACTCAGGCGACTTTGCCACAGAGAGAGACAGATGTGACTGCAGGGAAAACGTGTGGAAAGCCAGGTCAGCCAGGGTACAGCCACAGACCCACTCCCTGACCAGCAGGGCTGACACAACCCATTGCACACCCACAGTCACACCACAGGCATGTATGGAGGCAACCAAAGGCTGACCAGGGTCCCCCCCTCCCCAAGGAAAGCTTGGGACCCTTTGCCTCCACTACCACCACCACACACCACCCCGCCAGCATCACTTCCCACTCTAGAATATTTGCACAGAGATCCATGAGGTTGAAGCGAAACAAAGAGGAAAGTGAGCCGCAAAAAGGCACACGTGTGTGAAACAAGGGGAACAGGGTCATGGTCAAGGGGTATTGTGTTTTGGAAGTGGGAGGGGAGCTGTATTTCTGGGTGAATTATATGGTTAAGAATGCCACGGCCACAGCAGGACACCCCAGGTCCAGGGAGCATATGTATGACCTCTGAGCTGTGGTATGAGAGCATAGAAAACACCAGGTTTACAGTCAGACAGCGCTAGATTCAGATGCCAGTGCTAACAATTGCTGGCAGTGTCCAGCAAATCACTTAGCCTCACTTTTCCCAGCTGTAAAATGGGGTTAACAGTGAGTATCAACCTCACAGGGCTGGTGCAGGCGGCTGCCCCACTCAGCCTTGCATAGAGAGGGTGCTCGGTAAATGCTCCTTACCCACCCACTCTTGCCCTTGACAGGGGCAGCTTTGGGTTTCTTCAACTATCATATCAAGAGTTGCTATGACAGCTTCAGTCCCCTGCTCCATGATTTGTATGCTCTCTGCTACCATCCGAAGCCCCTGGCAGGCGTTCCCAAAGGTTGGTGGATGAAATGACACGCACTGCTCCAAGCCAGAAGCTCTATCCAGTCCTCCGACCGGTAGATCAAGAGACCCAGCTGGCCTTCCAGAGAGCGACCGAGGATTAGAGGGCAAGATGACAGCCAGTAGGAGTGGAATGGCAGAGAACTGAACTTGGGGGGATGAAGCTGGGGGCAGAAAAGGCAAAGCCAGATCTTTGTGGATGAAACCCCCAGAGTCACAAAATCTATCCCACTTAAGACTGCATTACGGGGTCTTCCCTGGTGGTCAGGTGGTTAAGAATCCACCTTCTAATGCAGGGGATGCAGGTTTAATCCCTGGTCGGGGAACTAGATCCCATATGCTGCAACTAGGAGCATGAAAGCCTCAACTAAAGGTCATGCATACCATAACTAAGACCTGGCGCAGTCAAATATATATATATATAATATATATATATACACACTGCTGTGTGTATATATATATATATACACACTGCTGCTGCTAAGTCGCTTCAGTCGTGTCTGACTCTGTGCGACCCCATAGATGGCAGCCCACCAGGCTCCCCCGTCCCTGGGATTCTCCAGGCAAGAACACTGGACTGGGTTGCCATTTCCTTCTCCAATGCATGAAAGTGAAAAGTGAAAGTGAAGTCACTCAGTTGTGTCCAACTCTTCAAGACCCCATGGACTGCAGCCTACCAGACTCCTCCGCCCATGGGATTTTCCAGGCAAGAGTACTTGAGTGGGTTGCCATTGCCTTCTCCAAGATATATATATATATATTTTTTTTTTTTTTAATTGCACTATGCCCTTCAGAGGAGAACACAGGCTACTTTTAAAAACCTACAAAGAACTAGACAATCGCTGACCCTTCCATTGTAAATTACCAGCCACACTGTCATGAAAAGTCAGACAGAGAGAGAAAAAGAAGCAACTGCTCTCTAGTTCCAAGCCAAAATGCCCAAGCCTCAGGTAAATGCACAGCTCATGGTTTCAGCCAGGACCCTCCAGGAACCGTCTGCCCTCCCAGTGAAGGGCCAGAAGCCCAGAAGTTGCCCAGAAAGCCAATCGCTCAGTCTCCCTCCTCTGGCTCCAGGCTCACTGGAGATGGTGAACAGCTGTTTGCTATTCTGAGTGGAGGAGACTTTTATATACTTGACGACATATTAAATCATATCTTAATGATGACTGGGAAGACTTCTTGTTACAGCTACCGCATGGATAAAAAGTGATGGTCCATATGGCACTGGTGTTAATTTCATCTGGGCTGTGGACATGTGGGCACAGGGCAGAGACCAAACAAGAGGAATGGTTTAGTTTTTAACACTTTGTCTTCAGGCAGAGACGCTGTTTAAAAGAAAAAAAAAAAAATACATTTCTTGAAAAGACTAAAATATTAGCACCAGTCTAACTTGAGGTGGTAATGAACAGGGAGGCCTGGCGTGCTGCGATTCATGGGGTTGCAGAGTCGGACATGACTGAGCAACTCAACTGAACTGAACCTGAGGTGGTAGAAAGATAGGTGGATTTCATTTCATTTCCTAAAATACCTACCAAGAGTATGAATAATTTTTACAACCTGGAAAAGAGAAACAATGTATGCTTCCAAACACGCATGGATTTTTTGAGCAGGCTGTTAGCTTATACCTGTAGAGATTTTAATTCAGGGCTGTTTTTGAGATGGTGATGAGATAGAACTAGCAGAGAAACTAAAGGAGAAAAGTCTAGAAGGAAAGGTAGCAAATTCTTCAGGCAAGCACATAGTGGGCATGAACAATGATTTGAAGGAAGGCCATTGCTTGCCTGGGGCTTCCCCAGTGGCTCAGTTGGTAAAGAATCTGCCTGCAATGCAGGAGACCTGTGTTCAACCCTTGGGTAGGGAAGATGCCCTGGAGAAGGAAATGGCACCCACTCCAGTATGCTTGCCTGGAGAATCCCATGAACAGAGGAGCCCAGCAGGCTACAGTCCATAGGATCACAAAGAGTCGGACATGACTGAGTGATTAACTTAATATTTGCCTGGTATGTCTTTTTTGTTTGTTTGTTTTGTTTAACTTTTTATTTTATACTGGAGTATAGGTGATTAACAATGTTGTAAGTTTTCAGGTCGACAGCAAAGGGACTCAGCCATACATATACATATACATATACCCATTCTCCCCCAAACTCCCTTTCCATCCAGACTGCCACGTAACATTGAGTAGAGTTCCCTGTGTTATACAGTAGGTCCTTGTTGGTTATCCACTTTAAATATAACAGTGTGTACATGTTCATTCCAAACTAACTATCCCTTTACTTCATCCCCACCCCACCTACACCCCCGCCCCACCCTGCCACTGACAACCATCTGTTCCTTCTCTAAGTCTGTGAGTCTGTATCTGTTTTGTAAATAATTAACTTGTATCTCTTAAACACAACAGCTTCCCTTTATCTGAAGAGAACAATAGTGGCAGACAGACACAGCATCTTCCGAGGAAACTTTAGAAGGAGCAGAGTATGTTAGACCTCTGACAACTCTTATCATCAAGTTTAAAAGTGTCTGGCTTCTGGAGTCTAACTGAGGTTTATGGGATACCCACATTTGCATGGAACAGAAGGAATTCCACAAACATGAATGCACTCACCGAAACAGCATGAGTGCTAGAGAAATGTTGATAATAAAATACTAAATGAAGAAAGCAAGCCATAAAATACTATGAATACATAGTGACCACAAATATGATAACATTGTATTCACAGAGATAAGGGCTTTAAAAAGTCAAAATAGTTGCTGTGTTGGGGTAGTTGAATTATAGGTAAGATTTTTTTTAAATTCTTAATGTAACTGTTAGCCATTTAGGGATTTCAGCCAACACTTTATTATGACAATATTCAAGTTTACAGCAAAGTGGAAAGAATTTTACAGTGAATCCCCATTTACCTGCCACAGAGATTTTGTCTTTCATGCTGCTCAATTTTTAAACTATTTAAATTGTTTTCTATTGTGTGATATTTGGCACTTATATTAACATATACCAGTTATAAAGCCTAATTATAAAATGAACACCTACAGTATAGATGATCTTATTTGCAGAACAAATAGAGACACAGATGTAAAGAACAAATGTATGGACACCAAGTGGGGAAGGGGAGGATGAATTTGGAGATTGTGACTGACATATATATACCATTGATACTATGTATAAAACAGATAACTTGTGAGAACCTACGGTATAGCTCAGGGAACTGTGGAGATCCAAAAGGGAAGGAAATCCAGAAAAGAGGGGACATATGTATAAGTTAGCTGATTCACTTTGCTATACAGTAGAAACTAACATAACATTGTAAAACAACTATACTCCAATAAAAATTAATTTTAATATTTTTGAATTTTTAAAAATTTATTTTTAATTGGAAGATAATTGTTTTACAATGTTATGTTACAGTAGAAACTAACATAACATTGTAAAACAACTATACTCCAATAAAAATTAATTTTAATATTTTTGAATTTTTAAAAATTTATTTTTAATTGGAAGATAATTGTTTTACAATGTTATGTTGGTTTCTGCCATACAATAGTGTGATTTAGCCATAAGTATACATATGTCTCACCTAGAGCCAGACATCCTGGAATGTGAAGTCAAGTGGGCCTTAGAAAGCATCACTACAAACAAAGCTAGTGGAGGTGATGCAATTCCAGTTGAGCTATTTCAAAGAAAAGCAGAGACATTACTTTGCCAACAAAGGTCCATCTAGTCAAGGCTATGGTTTTTCCAGTGGTCATGTATGGATGTGAGAGTTGGACTGTGAAGAAAGCTGGGCATCGAAGAATTGATGCTTTTGAACTGTGGTGTTGGAGAAGACTCTTGAGAGTCCCTTGGACTGCAAGGAGATCCAACCAGTCCATTCTAAAGGAGATCAGTTCTGGTGTTCTTTGAAAGGAATGATGCTAAAGATGAAACTCCAGGACTTACTTTGGCCACCTCATGCGAAGAGTTGACTCATTGGAAAAGACTCTGATGCTGGGAGGGATTGGGGGCAGGAGGAGAAGGGGACGACCGAGGATGAGATGGCTGGATGGCATCACCGCCTCAATGGACATGAGTCTGAGTGAACTCAGGGACCTGGTGATGGACAGGGAGGCCCGGTGTGCTGTGATTCATGGGGTCGCAAAGAGTTGGACACTACCAAAGGACTAAACTGAACTGAACTGAATACATATGTCCCTTCCCTCTTGAACCTCCCTCCCTTCCACCACCTCTCCCACTTTTCTAGGTTGTCACACAGTACCAGGCTGAGCTCCTTTTGTTATACAGCAACTTCCCAATAACTAGCTATTTTACACATGGTAGCATATATATTTTAATGCCTACTCTCTCAATTCATCCCCTCCTCCTTCCCCTACTGTGTCCACAAGTCCATTCTCTTTTAAAATTTTTTTTTTAAATTTATAAAATGAACACCTAAAAACCCGTCACCCAGCTTAAGAACCAAACGTCCCCTTCCCTCTGTCATCGCTGTGTGTTCTTCCCTGTTCCCCATCCCTTTGCCTTCCCCCAGGAGCCAGCCACATCCTCCACTGTGGGCTGTTGTTCATCCTCACCTTTCTCACAGCTCTTGTGTGCATCTGCACCAGCCAGGACAGGCCACATCCCACTGCAGTCACGAAGCAGCCTAACACTTCAGCTACTCAACACGTCAGCCACGGTTTGTCTCTGGGTCAAGCAAAATCCACTGCAGGTGCAGCTGGCTTTCCAGAACAAGTGTCACATGTCCTCCACAGTCCAGGATGCCTCATTCTGCAGGACTCCATCAAAACAGGAGGCTCCCCCGAGATTACTTCAGCTGCAAGTAAAGCCTCTGTGACTCATGGCCCATTGACAGAACTAGTCACGTGGGCTAATTCCACTGCAAGGGGGTGCTCCCATGTGCCCAGCAGGAGAGGATAACAGGACAGGGGTCAGCTCTAGAGATGTCCATATTACCCCCAAGCAACATATGGTTTACCTTATACTTGGGGTTCTCTTAGTCTTTGAGTTGCTGTATAAAAAAGAAATATATATATTATATATAATTATAAATTATATGTATTTTTACATATGATATACAGTACTCTGCAATCTACTTTTCTCATTCATTATCATGTCTCTAGGGCTTCCCAGGTTGCACTAGCAGTAAAGAACCTGCCTACCAATGCAGGTGACGTAAGAGATATGGCTTCGATCCCCAGGTGGGGAAGATCCCCTGGAGGAGGGCATGGTAACCTACTCCAGTTTCTTGCCTGGAGAATCCCATGGACAGAGGAGCCTGGCAGGCAACAGGGCAACAGGGTGACCCTATGTGTAATGTCACACATTACACATAGGGCCACAAAGAGTCAGACATAACTGAAGCAATTTAGCGACACATGCTAATTTAGCATTTAGCAACACAACAATTTAGCAACACATACATCTCTATGATTTCTCCATGTTATTGCAGGTAGCTGTATTGTCATTCATTTTCACTGGTGTCTAATATTCCATGGTGCAAATAACAGATCTTGATGTTTTGTCCATCCTCTTATAGGAATAGTGGAGTTTCCAGTCTTCTGCTATGCCAACAGTACTGCCATGGACAAGGTTTCTGGTGCTCACCATGCTCAGGAGTTTCCCTGGGGCACAGGTTGTTTAGGTTTTTTACAGCTAAACTTTTTAACATGAGGGAAAAGAAAAAGAAGCAACAAAAGGTGAGACATGTTGCATTGGTATCTTTCCATTTTGCAAAGGGAGGATGTGACATAGGATTACTTAAAAGTAAAGGCAGATGAAGACAGGCAAATGCAAGGGTATAGAAGGATCACGGTTTTTAATGTGCCTCTTGAACAAGACACAGGTTGGACTGAGGAAGAGTGGTAAGTCAGAGATTGAATAAATACCTGGGACTTCCCTGGTGGTCCAGCGGTTAAGAATCCACCTTGCAATGCAGGGGACTTGGCTTCGATCCCTGGTCAGGGAACTAAAATCCCACAACCCAGGGAGAAACTAAGCCCGTGTGCCACAAAAAAAAAAAAAAAACCCACATTAGGTAAAGATCCTGCATGCTGCAGCTAAGACCTGAAGCAGCCATATATAAATATACAATATATAATATAATATATATAATGAGTAAATAAATAAATTTGTCAGCATAACACTGCAATTTACAAGGAAGAAATAAATGAAGAACCCCAGCAGTTTCCTTTTGCACAGTTTGGAGTTTTTATGGCACGTTTCTCAGTGTCAGGATGTCACCATTTCAAGAGACAACCTGAATTCTTGATTTCAATGTGAAATTAATTTTCATTTGCTTCCATTTTGAAAATAAATGCCATACTGTGATCTTTTTTTTTCCTTTTTGCTGGAGGGAGGCACATCTTGGAATCAAAGAAATAATGACAAGGTATTTCTACTCCCCAAAGATTGATAATCACCACCATATGGCCCTGGAAGGAAATAAATGAGGCAGGGGAAATAAGGCTATCGGTGACAGATTTTGACATGGCTAACTAAGGAAGAACGTTAATCACACAGATTTTCCTACCAGGTTCCTAGTAGGATCCCTCAGGTTGGCATTCACCAGAAGCAAAAAACAATGGCCTTGATGAAATCTGTTTTATGTCCTATTTCAGGGAGGTGGGTAGCAGGGGAAACCTGGTGACCCACCTCAACAAGTCAGCAAAGAAGTTGAGAGTCATCCTAAACAGCTCTGGAGTAGATGCCTGCGTGCTGTGTGCTTAGTCGCTCAGTCGTGTCCGACTCTGTGACCCCATGGACTGTAGGCCTCCAGGTTCCTCTGTCCATGGGATTCTCCAGGCAAGAATACTGGAACGGGTTGCCATTTCCTCCTCTAGGGCATCTTCCCAACCTAGGGATTGAACCCGCATCTCCTGTGTCTCCTGCATTGGCAGGCAGATTCTTTACAACACTACGCCACCTGGAAAGCCCCTGGAGTAGATGGCCAATGGGCAAACTGGATGAATGTTGGAAGAAGTCTGGGAATCTGTCACCCTAGGTTTTGCTGACAAGAAAGAAGATAAGCTGGATCTTAGCATTGACCTTAGAAGACCAGGACACAAAGTTGGCCTCTGACCAAGGGCAGAGAAGAGCCTCCAGAGACCTTTCCATGGAGAAGGAAGGATGATCAGCTGCCCAGGAATTAGTAGGAGCCCCACCTTGTCATCCAATGATCGTGGTATGGGGCTCCATCAAGCTGAAACAAAAATAGACACATTGTTCATTGTTGCTGCCACTAACGGGGCATTTCTAAGTGCCATCCACCATACTCTGTTTCCTCATTGATTTTTGTTTGGTATCTTGCTCCATTTAAAGTTTTTAATGGTTACAAAAGCAGGACATCTCAAACTTACATAGGAATCACCTAGGGATCTTTTCTCTTTTTCTTTTAATTTTATTTATTTATTTTAATTGGAGGATAATTACTTTATAATATTATGAGTTTTTGCCGTACATCAACATGAACCAGCCATAGGTATATATGTGTCCCCTCCATCCTGATTCCCCTCCCCACCTCCCTCCCTCCTTATGCTATCCCTCCAGGTTGTCAGAGAGCGCGGGCTTTGGGTGCCCTGCATCACACATCACACTCTCACTGGTCATCTGTTTTACATATGATAATGTATGTGTTTCTATGCTATTCTCTCAAGCAGAATGCAGATTCTAATTCGGTAGGTCTCGAGGCAATATGACAATAAGACCTAAGGAGTGTTCTCAGCTACTCTTTCAGTGTCTTTTTTCTTTCTTGCTGTGGGAGCCAGAAAGCATAGAGGACAGAGAAAGCTTGGCAAGGGGGACTGCCGTTATCCTCTAAAAGGCACCAAGACTTGCAGGGGAAACGGAACGTTGTCTGTGCAGGAGGAGAACTGAACACTTGTCAGCTGCTACTTTACCAGTTCCTTGTAGTGGTTCAACTGCCTAATGCTTGATGCCTAAAGCACCTTTAGCAGATCAGATGCAGGAGCACAGCATGGGGCATGAGCCTGTCCAATTCTAAAGTGATGATGACCGAGGTCAGTGTGGAGCCCTTGAACTGCAGCAGCTGGTGGCCAGGGACTCGGGGCTTCAGCCGCCTGGTCAGGGAGGTGGCCTGGAGAGAAAGATGCCTCCAAGGTGACGCCTGTACACGGGGCCAGCCCAGGACCACCAGGGAGTGGAATAGGGCCGAGAAGTCCAGCGGTGTCCCAATATAGAGATCCCAGTGCGGTGTGTCCAAAATAGCCAGCTCCACCCTCATAGGCTCGCTCAGGGAATAGCCAGAGCCATCGTGCTTTATGAAGTCTCCTCCTCATGGAATTAACTCCTCCTCATCACTAACTTTGACAGCGAGTCTCGAAGAAATCTTTGTACAATGGAGTAAATGCTTTTTTATCTTTACTGAAACCATGAGAAAGCTGAAGATGGCGAGAGCCAGGTTAAAACGGGTCTGCTGCTGCTAAGTCACCTCAGTCATGTCTAACTCTGTAAGCCCATGGACTGTAGCCCGCCAGGCTCCTCTGTCCAGCGGAATCTCCAGGCAAGAATACCGGAATGTGTTGCCATGTCTTGCTCCAAGGGAACTTCCCGACCCTGGGATTGAGTCCACATCTCTTTTACATCTCCTCCATTGGCAAGCAGATTCTTCACTACTAACACCATCTGAGAAGCTCAGAATGGGTCTGGGAGAAGTCAAAAATGTTCTCAACTCTCAGGAGCCACAACTTGATTTTCTGGAAGGTGTCATGGATCTCCATCTGCCAAAGTTGACTTCTAAAGATAGAAGTCATTTCTGGTCATTTTAACCTTTTTTGGGGGGGATGCCAAGTCTCCCAAATCCAGATGTATATTTCATACTTGTATTTTTCTTGTTTGTTTATTTGCAGGACACCATGTGACACACAGGATCTTAGTTCC
Organism: Cephalophus harveyi; assembly: GCA_006410635.1. NCBI lineage: Eukaryota > Metazoa > Chordata > Mammalia > Artiodactyla > Bovidae > Cephalophus > Cephalophus harveyi. Next base: position 398,585 of record SJYT01057307.1, read on the forward strand.
CCGACCAGGGGTCGGAGCCCATACACCCAGCAGTGGAAGAACTGAGTCTTAACCACTGGACCACCAGGGAAGACCCCCCACCAAGGGACCCCATTTTGAATAGTGAAGATTGAAAGGGTTAGTATTAAATAATAAGGATGACGTGCATTACGTGTTTTCCATCTGTGTCACACAGCTGCTATATTTTAATAACTCAATGAAGAACTGTTTGTGTTATAATGGAGAATTTTATTTCTTTCAGGTTGTGATCATCTGTGTTATTTCTTGATCAGTTTTAAAGATGCAGGCATGACGGGGCAAAGTATTGCACAAATGAAGTGGTTATTTTGTGAAGGTTCTAGTCTAGAAAAAGCCACAAGCAGAGGGTGATACCACAGCTTGAGGGGCCAGCCAGGTTTGGAAATCCAGCCCCGTGGCTCAGAAATCTGCCAGTCATCAAAGCAAGAATTTCACAGATAATGTGTCTCAGCCCAAGAAATTCAGAAGCCTGTCTCTCATCTTAAAAGAAAAAGCACTCCTGAAAATTTATAAACAACCAATATCCCTGCCTGGAGAAACACATATACAAGAGAGGAAGAACAAAACAAATCGAAAAACCTTCACAGGGAGAGATGGCAGCCACATAACTCCGAGGGCCTGCTTGAAGAAGCAGCAGGACAAAACCCAACTGCCTCATTGGAACCAGGTCACCGATAGCCCCGCAGGATGAAGGTAAGGGAACCGACAGAGACAGCTGAACAGGAGATGAAAACCATGCAAAACCTAAAGAAAGCAGAGGAGGGTTAGGAGAAACAACCGCCTCCTCGAGAAAGTCAACAAAGACAAAAAGAGAGAGAAGCAAAGGCACTGCGAAACCAGAGCAGCAGTGGCAGAGCCAGGGAATGACAGCTGGGGACAGGCAGAGAGGACCCCAGTTAGGGAAAGGGAGCTGGCATCACTCAGCCCTCGACAGCCGTGTTTGGGGACAGGAGACAATAATTAGAAAGCTATTTTTATGGTTTCCCTTGCCTCTCTGAAGCTGTGCCTATGTTCATTCATTTGGGTGCCTGAGAAAACAACACTGATTTCACCAAAACCCTTGAGTTCTTAAAAATAAGAAAAGAAAACACCCTTCTAAAGCTTCCACAAGTTTCAGCCCTTTTCCAAAATATGTATTTCTTTGCAAAAGGATATTACTCCACAGTGTGGTTTCTCTTTCTCCTCTCTCCAACTTGATTGCCCCGTGTTTACACATCAAAGTAGGAAAACAGGGGTGGAATATTTTTACATCCCTAAGTTGTAGCCTTTGAGGGTGAGGAGCATGCTGGGTCTCAGCATTCTGAACGATGCTGTCCATCTCAGACAAGGCTATCCTTCCCCCCCAACAAACTCCAGCCTCCTCACAAAGCCCCTTCCCAGCAGCAGGAATGCACCCCCTCCCCGACTCCTCAAAGTGTGACCCTGGGCTCTCTGGATGGACTTGCACCCAGTCCTAAGGAACGAGCCACCTTCCTTCTCACGCTAAGCCTTTCTCTCCCCTCCTGCTCCTCCCCATCCTCTCCTGTGAGGTTCTCACCACCCTGCTTGGTCCACACTTAAACAAGGTAGGTTTTTGCCCCCACCAACTCGTCCGCAGGCCCTGTAAACCCCACTGATGTTCTTCAGATTTAATAGCTCCCATCTCTGCCTATTGGGCTTCCCTGGTAGCTCGGTGATAAAGAATCCGCCTGCCGAGGAAGGAGATGTAGGTTCAATTCCTGGGTTGGGAAGATGCCTGGGAGAAGGAAATGGCAACCCCCTCCAGTATTCTTGCCTAGGAAATCTCATGGACACTCTGTCCACGAGAGACAGAGTGTATGGCAGGCTACAGGCCATGGGATTGCAAAACAGTCAGACACAACTTAGCAACTAAACAATGACAACTCTACCTGTAGGTCAGTATTGACGGGTGTCATTGTCTAGATACTTCCTCAAAGGAAACTTTAGGCTCTTGTCTCAAGGGATCAGGGGAACAACTTCCCAGTGTAGCCTAAGAGGGTGTCATCCAGAGTATCCTATGGGGTGTCACCCTATAGAGATGTCTTCACAGCACAGAGGGGTCCCTTCCAAGTCTCTGCTCATAGCATTATTCCCACTTGTCCATGTTACCCGCCTCTTATTCAAAGCCCAGCCATCCTCAAGGTCACCCTGAGGAGGTAGCTCTCTGAACCAGCCCTGTCCCCCCAAGACAATTCAACTCTCTGAATTGAAGAGTCTCATGCCTGTCCCGCTGGGGCTGCCTGCTCTGTGCGTCTGCATGCCTAGACTCACCTTTGGTCCTCTGGGCAGCAGACAGATCTGGGAGGGATTCTTCCTGTGTGTGGCCCCTGGGTATTTCCTCTTTTCTTGCCTGATCATTGCTAAGTGGAGGAAGAGGGACTGCAGAATTGGCTTGATCACCAGGGAGATAGTCAGGTGTGGTTATGATAAACACCCTGGCTCTTTCCTTTCTGAATTCCACCTGTAGACTGTAGAATGGCATGGTCTACTGCTGTCTGTCCAGCACCCACATCCTCCAGGAATCATCCCATGACCCCAATCCCCTGCTGATTATGAACTCCCTTAGAGCAGGTGTAGGCAAAACCTGGCCCACCACCTACTCTTTTAAATAAAGTTTTATTGTAACACAGTAACGCTCATTTGTAGCCATTGTTTCTGGCTGCTTTTGTGCTACAATGGCAGAGCTGAGCAGTCACGGCAGAGCCCATACAGCCCACAAAAATCAAAATATTTTCCATCTGACCCTTTATGGGAAGAGTTGTCCAAGCCCTGCCTTGGGAGTATCTTCTGTCACAATTGAACACTTAATACATTGTGGGTTTCTGTGTAGTTACATCACCTCTCCAATAAGCACTTGAGAGCTCTGAAGGTCAGGGACAACACGTGGACTCCATTGTTTCTCTCTCCTCAGAGCTTAGCTTAGGACAGTAATAATAAGCACACAATCACTAAATAGGTGGGTCAGAATGCTTTCCTCTCAGGTAACAGAAACACTTTCTCAGACTCACTTACATAATCACGGCATTACGTTTCACAGAAGGAAGTCCAGAGGTAGGGAAGAGGTCAGTGGAGACAGATTCAGCACTTCAACCCAAGCTCTTTTCCTTTCTCTGCTCTCTCAGCAGTAGAGCTGGCTGCATCCCAATACTATTTCCCCTCATGGTCTCAACATGGCTGCCAACAGCCCCCGGCACAAACTGCATCCTTGTTCACATCCAGCAAAGTGAAAGGAGAGGGGCGGTGTGACTGACTGCTCTTTCCCAGAAGCCCCGAGCTTCTCCCCTGTTGTCTCATTGACTCAAAATGGCTCACACCTGCCCCGAGCCAATCCCCAGGAAGTGGAATGGAATTAGCATGACCCACTGAGACTGCCTAATTGTCTGGGTGAATAGATGTTGTGGAATCAACCACAGGGTTCCTACAACTGAAACTGCAAAAATCATCTTGTCACACCTTCATGTCCCAGTATACTGTTCTGAAATATTTTAGAAACAAAGCAAGATTGGAATTTAACTTCTATAAGGATGGTGGCATATTGTGTGTGTTACCTGTTCCCTCTGGTGTTATTGAAACTGTTGCACACATTCCTTTAGTCCCTTGAGTCCCCAAAATATTCAGGCTCTGCCTTCCAGAGTTACACCTAAAATGACCCCAAAACATACATTCTTCTTATATTACACATTTGCATTCCAAACCCAAAATACCTAATTCCAATGTATTCTAGAACTTTTAACTTACTACATGCATGCCAAGTCGCTTCAGTCATGTCTGACTCTGCGACCCTATAGACCATAGCCCACCAGGCTCCTCTGACCATGGGATTCTCCAGGCAGGAATACTGCAGTAGGTTGCCATGCTCTCCTCCAGGGGATCTTCCCAACCCAGGGATTGAACCCAGGTCTCCCACATTGCAGGTAGATTCTTTACCATCTGAGCCACCAGGGAAACCCGAAGTACTTAGTACAGCATGCCATCCTGTCTTCTGCATTGGCAGGCAGGTTCCTTACCCACTAGTGCCACCTGGAAAATCCCTTTAACTTGCTAAGCCACAAGGGGGGCGGGGGGCGGGGGGGTGGTAAGAAATGAATAATTCCTTCCAGAAAAGATCAAAAAGGGCAACCCCACTATCACTTCACGTCCCCTGCATAAAAACATGAAGAAACGCAGGGCAATGGCTTTAATTACATGTCCTGATTTCAGATTTGTGCCGAGGAAGCTGCGGACATACGGGGAATGTCCATAAATGGTCAGTGAGGCCTTGGCCAAGCATTCATGTCCCTCAAGGAAGAACAAGGACCCACAAATCACAAGCCTGTGATAAGTACTGGTTGACCAAAAAGTTTGTTCGGGTTTTCCATAAGATGTTTAAAATTCGAATGACTTTTTTGGCCAACACAATAAATGGGCAGCCCTTGCCAGAATGCATTACTCAAGATGCTAAAAATCTGCCTAGAGGCAGCCATCTTGCCAGCAGACCCAGATCCAGATTGAGCTTCTATTTCCTCCTTAAAATCAGGCAGAGCCGACATGTACAAGAGGAGGGGAGCAGAGCTGTCAGTAGCTGGCCCAGTGAATTTACAGGCTGGGGACCTGACAGCCGGCTTCTCGTAGGGGAAGGGCATGAACCTGCCTCTGAGAGTCCTCCCCCTCCCCAGGAAGCCGTATGTCTACCACCCCTAGCGAAGCCCCATTCTGATGAGAGAGGAGAGTGCTATTAAATTATGTCACTTTGATATAGGGGTCTCTGTCTAGAAGTTCACTATTGAATCATGGTGTGCTGGGCTTTGAACAATATAGAGGGGGGCCGCTCGCGTCCCCTGGGTAGGTCAGCCCAGGTCTGGACTCCCGTGCAATGATGACATTGCTGCCGACGTGAATAATAAGAGTGATTTATTTGTTCAAGTTCCATATTCCAGGCGGGAACGGCTTGTGGGGCTGATGACCTACAATTGGCAAAGCAGAAAGTTTATGGAGTTAATTTATGGAGAAAGTGAAGGGCCAGCTTTCTACACAGAAGGTAACTCAGTGCCTCCAAGGCAAAGTCTTGCACTTATCAGGCCAGCTTGCATCTCCTGGGTCCTGTCCTACCTGTAAAGGAAGGAAGCAGGTGATCACAGAGTCACTTTAGGCTCCGGTCGGTGCAAAGTGCACGCCGTGATTCCTTGCAAACTGTTCCCAACATCACACTGGGGATGCCCCATCACTGTCCCCATCGCCCAGCTCCACCGTTGCCTCTGTCACTCCCATCAGCCCTCTGGTCCCCAGGAGCATTGTCCTCACCTTCACTGTGACCCTGTCACCACCACCATCCTTTTAGTCCACCCTCCATGAACACTGGCAATACTGTTGTCTTTTCAAAATCTCCATCACTTGGGACTTCCCTGGAGGTCTATGGCTAAGATTCCACACTTCCAACACAGGGGACCAGGTTCAATCCCTGGTCAGGGAACTAGATCCCACACGCCACAACTAAGAATTCATATGCTACAACTAAGACCCAGAGCAGCCTAATTAATTAATTAATTAAAAAAAGAAAGAAAGAAAGAAAAAACCTCCACCTCCTTTGCTGCCTTCACAATTCCCTCGGTCCCTTTGGAGGGCTGTAACTCATCTGACCTTCTCCAGCGTGACTGAGCTAAGAACAGGCCATTCCAAACAACACAGCCCCAAAGAGGCAAACACACGTGTTTCCACTTCATTTCTCAACAGATTCACAAGCCTTGACAGCATCCCCTGTTACGTTACAATTCACCATAGCAGGAATCTTCCAGTCATGGAAAAGATATTCTTTTTATTTTTATTCATGTTGAGAGACACTCCAGGAATCAAGGCTGTACACCTTCAGTGGGTCTCCCATGTTGCTAAGGTCTTCTATTGGCTCCAGGCCCATCGACCGCCCTGGGTTGCACCGTTGCTTTTCCAGGACCATCTCCCACTAAGCCCGGGTCTTTAACTCTGCAAAGCCTAGTGGTGTCATTCACATACAGAAGACCTCTCTGAGTTGGCAGCCCTTTCTCCCTAGGGATTTACTCAAGGTATGCCTTACTACCCACCCTCATTACCAATGTCCTTCTCACCAGTGTTCCCACAATAACCATGACCTGGATCCTCATGATCACCACCAGCACCATCGATACCCACAGCACCTGGACCATCAGCATCAGCAGGACGGTTAATTATGAAGTTATACAAGGTACTCTGCTAGGTACGTCATGGAAAATTTGAGAATCCTGGTTTCTAGAAGAGTGGTCCCCAAAGAGTATTCTTCAGAAAATAATCCCAGGAGACTAAGCATATTTTAGAGGGAAAAAACAAATTCCACTACCAACTGAATTCGGGAAGTGCTACCGTATTGACAATGCACTTTTGCATATTAAAGCTTCTGAAAAGTCCTGCAGAAGAGGACTCTGTTTAAGACTGTTTGACCCAGTATTTCTCAAGTATATTTTACCACAAAATCATGTTTCCACCTAACGTCCTTTAACATCACAAGGAACTCTCGCTCCACGGAACACACTTTGAGAAGTGCAGCTTTAAAAGCTTTAAATGGTGCAAGAGGCATTTAAGGGACACCAGTGTGAATCCTCCTCTGGAGGTATTAGATTCCTAGGGCTTCCCTGGGGACTCGGTGGTAAAGAACCCGCCTGCCAATGCAGAAGGCATGGGTTCCATCCCTGGGTGGGGGAGATCCCCTAGAGAAGGAAATGGCAATCCACTCCAGTATTCTTGCCTGGAGAACTCCATAGACAGAGGAGCCTGGCCGGTTGCAGTCCATGGAGTAGCAAAGAATCAGACACAATTTAGCAACTGAGCACGCATACACACATGTTAATTTCCTAGGGCTGCCATAACAAAGTACCACTTGCTGGCTTAAACTACACAAATTTATTGTCTCACAGTTGTGGAGGCCAGGGGACTAAAATCAAGGTGCCAGTGAGGCTGCTGCAGTCCATGGGGTCGCTAAGAGTCAGACACAACCGAGCGACTACACTTTCACTTTTCACTTTCATGCATTGGAGAAGGAAATGGCAACTCACTCCAGTGTTCTTGCCTAGAGAATCCCAGGGACAGGGAGCCTGGTGGGCTGCCATCTATGGGGTCACACAGAGTCGGACACGACTGAACCGACTTAGCAGCGGTGAGGCCAGGCTTCCTCTGAGGCTCTGGGTAGAATTCTTACTTGCCTCTTTCCAGCTGCTGCTGGTGACCTGCGATCCTGGGCGTTTGTGACTTGCAGCTGCATCAGTCCAATCTCTGCTCTGTCCTCACATGTCCTTCTCCCCTGTGTCTTCACATCAATTCCCTTTCCTCTGAGTGCAAGTTGCCCCTTTTTATAAACACATCAGTCATATTGGATTAGAGGCCCGTTCTATCCCAGCACAACCTTATCTTAACTACTTACATCTGCAATGACCCTATTTCAAAAAAAAAAGGTCATATTCACAGGTACCAAGAGCTAAGATATCAATATATTGGGGGCAGGAGGAGGTGGGAGGCGGAGTGACAATTCAATCCACTACAGTGGGGTTTTTTTTCCTAATGTTCTTACTGGGAAAAAGAAAAAGTTGCAAGTCCTCATGCTAAATTGTGCTGTTTATTTTTCTTGTTTTACAGGTGAGTGAAATCTCACTGCCTGGAAGCTTTAGGAGGGGACATGTTCCTCAGTATCCACTCTCCCATCTCCCCACCCCACCTTGGCTAGGCCCCCACCCAGGCCTCTCCCTGGGGGCTCCTCATAGGAGTGAGGGCTGGTTTCTGCCTCACTGCGTTCTCCCGGGAGCCCCAAGGCAAAAGCAGCCCCTCACCCTCCCGTGACAGGTTCAGACAGTTGGTGCTGAGGATGGAATGGCTGCCCTCAGCATCCCTTCCAAGGTCCCCTCCCTGAAGGAAGAGGTTCTTCGTGGATTCAAGCAGCTGACCTCATCAGCCTTCCTCCAGTGACCCCTTGCAGGCAGGACCACATCCCACAACGGTCGTGGGACTCCCAGCTCCAAAGCACAGACAGTAGGTTGATGCCTGAGGCCTCGTCAACCAAGAGGGGAAGAGAGCCCTCCTGTCCACTGGGCCTGGCTGAGTTGAGAGCTGCCTGGTATTTAGTAGATACTCAAGAAAAGCCTGTGGAATTCAATGGAATGAAGCTGAATTTCATTTTCCCCACTTGCCCTTCATGTCTTTGAGGGATCCTACTGCTCCCCTCGAATGAAGCTATGCTGCCCAGTTTCCCTGTGAGACTTTCTTAGTTCATCACTTTGCTCATTGTACCTGCTACCTAGAACTTTTCCCCTTCCTCCGTGTAGGCAAATTCCAGACACATTTGGAAGATCAGTGTAACGCCTACCACCTCCACAACTGTGCCAGCTTCTGGAATAGTGAAGCTCCGTCCCAGTCATGGGCTTGTACAGGTTGCTATCTGCTTATCAAAACAGATTTTCTCCCCCCTCTGCATAGGAACAATGCTGATGGACAACTCTAGAGACAATTGTTAGCAGCAACAGGAATGCAACTAGAGACGACCATACTAAGTGAAGTAAGTCTGAAAGAGAAGGACAAATCCATGTGATATCACTTATATGTGGAATCTAAAATATGACACAAATGAACTTATCTGCAAAACAGAAGCAGACTCACAGACATAGAGAACAGGCTTGTGGTTGCCAAGGCAGGGGGGCTATGGGAGCGATGAACTGGGAGTTTGGAGTTAGTAGATCCAAACTATTACACATAGACTGGNAAATATGACACAAATGAACTTATCTGCAAAACAGAAGCAGACTCACAGACATAGAGAACAGGCTTGTGGTTGCCAAGGCAGGGGGGCTATGGGAGCGATGAATTGGGAGTTTGGAGTTAGTAGATCCAAACTATTACACATAGACTGGATAAACAGCAAGGTGCTGCATAGCACAGGGAACTATGGGGTTGGCCAAAAAGTTTGAGTTTTTCAGTAATTACAGAAGCTGGATTTCATTTACAGAAAAACCCGAACAAAATTTTTGGCCAACAAAATATTATATTCAATATTCTAGAATAAGCCATAATGGGAAAGAATATATAGAAAAATGTATTAATATATATGTGTATAACTGAGTCACTTTGCTGTAGAGCAGAAATTAATACAACATTGTAAGTCAACTATACTTCAATTTTTTAAAAAAATTTTTAAACGGAAACAAACATTAAACATCTTCACACTATTCTCCTTTTACCTTCCCTAGACCCCTGGGGCACAATATCATGGGAAAGGCATGAGGTGTGGCTTCAAACAGCCTTGAGTTCTGCTCCTTACTAGCTATGCGACCTTGGTGATTGGCATGCCCTCTATGAGCCTCACCTGTAAAATAAGGATATGAAGACTGCCTTTGTAAACTGCAGACACAAAGATACAACTCCCAGCTCCCCTTCAAGAACACATACTGCCCTTGATTCTGGGGGTAGTTAGCAGATAGCCCCCAGCTCTTGGCTCCTCAGGATCTGGCTCCCTACAGAGGGCTGTCCCCCTTCCCCAAAGTCACAACCCTCCCAGGACAGCTTGCATCCAATTATGAAGTAGATGTGGGGGCTAAGGGCCCACACAGTATGGCCCACTTTGGTCCAACACTGGACACTCCTAGGGGGCCAATATTGCTCTGTGCTTCCACCAGACCTGGGTCACAATTCACCTACTTCCTCTGCACATTCTGCTTCCCTACCCATTAATTCTAATCTCTCCTAAACATCTTGTTCCCCAAACTCCATCTCTACATCCACTTCTGAGAAACCAACCTGTTACCGAGTATGTAAATTATAATTTATGATGCAAAAACACCCGTCACTGTCACCTGCTGCTGCTGCTAAGTCGCTTCAGTCGTGTCCGACTCTGTGCGACCCCATAGACGGCAGCCCGCCAGGCTCCCCTGTCCCTGGGATTCTCTAGGCAAGAACACTGGAGTGGGTTGCCATTTCCTTCTCCAATGCATGAAAGTGAAGTCGCTCAGTCGTGTCCGACTCTTAGCGACCCCATGGACCGCAGCCTACCAGGCTCCTCCATCCATGGGATTTTCCGGGCAAGAGTACTGGAGTGGGGTGCCATTGCCTTCTCCTCACTGTCACCTAACACATAGTAAATGCTCAGAAACAGAAAGAGGGCTTTATGGGAGATGGAAGGGAGAGGAAAAGAACAGAGAATTTCACTTTATCCTTGATTTTTTTGTATTCTGTGCTTGTATTGTTTTATTTTACAATGAGTATTTATTGCATGCTATTTTTAAAACAATGTAAAAAGGAATCTCAAAATAAAACCAAAGTCTGTTATATTAGTATCTGGGGCTTTACGTATTCTTGGCCCTCTTCAGGGATGTGTATAAGAGACAGCCTCCAACCCCCTCCCCTCGCCCCCTGCTGCCCTGTAAGGAAGAAACAGAAGGCTTTCTGGAGGCAGTTTGAGTTGAATCCCTCCAGCAGGATAGGAGAGCCTCAGCAACAGCACATGCCAAGTTCCCGGGGAGGCCAGGCAGGCAGGGCCCAAAGAGATGCAAGGCCCTGTGATTAAAGAGACAGAAGTGGATTCAGATGGCCAGGAAATATCAAAACTCATCACCGCGAGAAGTAGGCAGGGAGGAGTGGAAATCTATACGCGGAGTTAATGTTTTCCAGCTCCTGCAGATACCACTGCCCAGCAGACTTCTGCTGTCTGCCTGGGAGTGGAGGCTTGCTCTACTTGGAGGAGTTTTTCCTATAAAAAGAGCCCCCGGGCTATTATTCTTTGCAGTGTGAAATGGAAAATTACCTGGATGGGGTTTCATGTGAAGCAGCAAGCCGTTAGAAACAGTTGGACGAATGTCTGAGCTGAGAACAAGATACGAAGCAAGTTCTTGGTGCTGCAGAACTAAAGAGAGTGGGGGTTGGTGAGGGGAGGAGGGAGATGTGGATCTGACCTCAGGTGCCTGGCACCCAAGTCTCCTAGGCATGAGAAGCTGAGATCTGACTGGTACCAAGCCCCCTCTGCCCCTCTTTAAAGACACCCCTTAATCTGCCCTCGCATCCACTCTCCAACCTGAACGACCAGTGGAGTAGTTTCTAATGGAAGACTCAAAGGAATGCAAGAGACCCAAGGGAGAAGACACAGCCAATCTGAGCACAGTGCTCAGAGCCAGGCAGCTCCAATCCAGCTCAGCTCTGTCACTTTGTCACTATGTAACCTTAAGCAAGTTATTTAACCTCTCTGGACCTCAGCTAGCTATTACTGCCTTTATTATCATGCTATCCTTGCATCAAGAGTTATAATCTCTGGGCAAAAGATGAACATATCTTGAAACAAGAGCAAATATTGTGCTCTGCCAAAACTAGTACAGGCCAGACTGGAGCAGTCTAGGTGGATTTCATGCAGGAGATGGCATTTGAGTGTGACCTTGAAGGACGGGCTTTAGGCGGACCTGGGAAAGAGAGAAAGGAGGGGGCATAAAATACTCAGATGAAACCATAAAGGCAGGAACGGGTGTGTTTGCCACTTCATGTGTCTGTAATGACACAAGCAGCTTCAGCACCCACCATGCGTATAACTATTTCAGTACAATTGGCTTTTTTGGTAATCCTTTGCTTTTTTTATCTTATGCTTTTGAAAACAGTGTTCTGAGAAGCATCCATAGCATCGCTACAAAAGGACCCTTTGCCTCACATCTGATTCCCCAGAAAAAGGCACCTCTGTCCACAGACTTACATCCTCAGCTACTGGGGGTGGGGGCAGCAGGCAGCCCTCAGTTGCTGGAAGGTTTCTCCCGGAAGGTGAGCCTCCTTCCACGCAGCCCGCATCCATGAGTGACCATCTGGAGTCCTGGGAAGTGAGATGACTTCGGCCAAAAGCAGGTCTATACCAACCCGAGCCACGCTGGCTGCAGAGCCCACCATGGGGCCACTTACCTTCTCCCCCTGCCCATGCCTGCTTTCCTCTTCTCCTCCCATCCCACCCAGGGCCCTCCTCACTCTACATCCTGCGCTCAAACATCTTTTCAGAATCTGCTTCCCTGGGAACACAGCCTACAGCAACTTTCCCCAAAGAGGTGGCAGCATTTTGCGTCTGGTGCGGTGGCTGTTCCTGCAAGCAGCTGGCAGCCCTGGGCTGAATGAGAAGTGGTCCCTGCTTTCTCAGAGCAGTGTCTCGTGAGTGGCCAGGGTTTAAAGGGCAACAATAGACATGTTCCTGGGAGCACAGAGGGATGTGTTTGTCCAAAGGGGTGAGGGGGAGCTTCCGCGGAGCTGATGTTGAACTCAAGGAGGAAGAGTCCACCGGCAGACCAGAGAAGGAGGCCAGGGTGGGGTCTCTTACCCCACATGTTTGCATTGTCACAGATGCATGAAGAAAGGAGGCTTGTTCAGGAAACCGTGAGATGATCAGGGAGATGTTTCCAGAAGCGCCTAAGACCACCAGGGTCTTATCTGGACTTGAGTTTCTGGACACTAGGGAGGCTTTGAGGAGTTTCAAGCAACAGAACATGAACATCAGGTTTGTTTCCAGGGAAAATAACTAAGGTGGCAGAGATAACTGGAAGGTGAGGACCCCATCATCTGAGGACCTGAGAGAGAACCAAAGTGGCGGAACTCAGCAGTGGGGGAGGGTTTGGGGCCTACAGTGACTGCTGGTTGGTAGGTTTTAGAAATTGGAAGCCTGAGTAGGGGCCCTGCCCCTTTTTAATTGTTCTGTGAACTTGGACATCTTATGACCTCTTTGATTCTACATTTTTTCCCTCCTCTGTGAATGCCTGCCTCGCAGCCAGAGGTCAGGGTCCAGTGGGATCCAGAATACAGTCAGTTCAGTCACACCCCAGGAGTTGCCTTCTAGCCTGATCTGTAGCCCCAAAGTGTGCATTGATGGGAAAGTTTATGGGCATAGGTATTTGGAACACAGAGAAAGCAGAACCAGGGCAGGGCCGGGGAGGAGGGCGGGGAAGGCGGGGGAGGGCGGCCCCTGCCACTGCCTATCACCAAGTTGAGGAGCCAAGGAAGAGGAGGGTCCCACGATGAGAAAGAACAAGGGGAAAAATTAGAAGCAAAATGTGAAGTTAATAAAAATACTTTATTCAATCAAACTCTGAAAGCAGCTGCAACCCTGTAACAGCAGCCAAAGCTGGGCGCTCTGATACTTCACTTTGGTTAATTACCTAATGGTTTGCAGAGCTCCCTGCTACTTTCTGACTCACACATTTTTTCTGTTTCTTCCCTCCTCCAGCCTCCACCTTCCTGCTCTATTCTGGTCTTCCTTCTCTGGAATCCACTTTGCTGGGAAACCATAACATCTTACAGAAAAACCCAAATGGACTTTTCAGCTGACCCAATAGCTTTGGTTGGTTAAGGGGGTGCTGAGTCATCAATGGGCATTTTCTGGACCCCAATCTGTTCAGATTGAGCAGGTGCCTCTAGGGAACACAGAGAATTAGGGATCTGGGCCCCGTCTCTCCAGAGCTGGTGTCCAGGTGAGATGGATGACCTCTTACGCACACATGCCAGGTGCAGATGGTGACTACGTGTCCATAACCACCTGGGTGGTGAGACCTCAATGCATTGTGAGGGGCAAAAGGGCATCTCCAACTGACTGCAGCCGTGGGCACCATCCTGGAAGAGCTCCTGGTCATGCTGGGTGCTGTGGGATGTTCTGGCCAGAGGAGGAGAGGCTGGGGGTGGGGGTGGGTGGTCACATTGTTCTGGGAAGACTGAGCAACTCTCGTAAAGAGGCCAGGGAACCAGATTGCATGTTGATGGGGATGGTGGAGCCAGCGCTAATTACAGGCTGGTGGTCAGAGAGCAGGCCAGGGCAAAGAGATCTTTAGCCAGTTCACCCTTGCAAAAGGAGCCAAACCACCAGCCTGGAAATGGGGTTGTGCCAGGCAAAAGATTTGGGTCTCTGTCTTACTGGCAATGAGAATAAGACATTGCCTTGGGGTGAGTTCTCCTGGAAGTGAAGCTTGAGATGAGGATTTGGGTGCAAGTGGTTTACTTGGGAGGTGATCCCAGGAAGCAGGAGTCAGGGAGGAGGGGAGTGAGGCAGGGAAAGAAAGGGGTATAGCAGTGAGAGGTGGCTTCTGGAGGCATCTGGGGCTCGATGCCACTGGGACCTCAAAGACCCTAAGTAGGACATGTCTCAGAATTGTCCCACTGAGGGGCAAGGGAGCTGGGGTACTTACACACCACTGGCATCAATGAGGGCTTTTCTGGTGGCTCAGATGGTAAAGAATCTGCCTGCGATTGGACCTGGGTTCAATCCCTGGGTCAGGAAGATGTCCTGGAGGAGGGAATGGCTACCCACTCCGGACTGCTCCTTGGAGTACAGATGCCCCAGCAACTCCAGCCCAACCCTCAGGCAGCAAGTCGTGGATAGATGCTGCAGCCGGCCACCAGTGCATGGGAATGGTGAGTGGCAGGGGTGGGGGACAGGGCACAGATCGTGTCCCCTACAGAGGCAAGCAAAGAGAAATTCAGCTCTCATTACCACCCATGAGAGGGTCCGGGGTGGGGTGGGGGGGCACACTGCAGGGGAATCTGAGCTGACTGAAGACATGCAGATGCCAGAGATGTGGGGGGAGAAGAAATTCCTAAAGAAGCGTGACCATCTTTTTTTAAAAGGCCTAGACCAATGGTGGAATGTGTAAGACTGCCATAGGAAAGACAATTCATGCTCCATTCACAGAACCATGGTTCACCCCTCCCATTTCTAGTGGATAAACTCAGGTTCCCCCTTCTATGTACCAGGCACCATTAGGAATACAGGGATGCAGCCCCAGGATGCAGAGCAGGAAGCTGGAGATGATGAGCTGCCACAAAAGTGGAGAGGATGCGTGTGAGGGATCGTGAAGCTTCCCAGAGCTCGGCCCCAGAGATGAACTGGGAGGATGGTCTATTCCCAGCACTTACAGCTCAGACACAGGACCAGTGAGCATGGTGGTAGAAGCAGGGTTTGGGGCACCTTCAGGAATCAGCAAGCGGCCTTGAAGCAGCAGTGGGAGCAGATGCAACATGGAAGAGAGGCTGGCAGAATGGATAGGTCCAGCTTGCAAAGAGTCTGGAACTCCAGACGAAGCAGCATGCATGTAATTCATTAGAAAACTGGGAGAAGTTGAAGGGCTTGTTTGGAGAGAGTGGTTAAAACAGAGACAAAATAGACTCAGTTAGAGACATGGGGTATTGCTTAGGGAGCTCGAGACCTTGAATGGCTTCCTCCTCAACTGGTCAGTGTGGGTAAGGAGAGATTTATCTCCAGTGGAAGCCAGGCCAGGGTAGGGAGGAGGCCACGAGCAGAGGTGGAGATGGCAGCACTCTGGGGTCACGTGCTGGGGAAGGCTGACCTACAGGGGAAGGTCCTTCCCCACCCCAGCCCGGACATCCTAGACAGTCCCGATGGGAGAGGACTGAGTGGCCGAGAATGGGGGTGGGGCAGGGAGGAGCGGCCTCCAGGGAGCACTCATCACACCCACTGAGTAAGGAAGCAAACCAAGACTCAGCAAAGGGTTTCAGGAGCAGGGACATCAGACCGGGCAGGAAGGACAGCCTGAACCAGCCATGAGAGATGTGTGAGGGACCTCTCCCGCTCTCTGGAGGGGACTGTTTCTCCCAATCCAGCCATGAGCCCCAATACCAGCTCCTTCCAGCTCTCCCCTTCATGCACCTCTGGGCAGGGGTGGCCCCGGGGACTCTGGCTGGGCCCACAGCCAGGCTCCAACCAGCACATCAAAAACCCACTAAAGATGATTAGAATCTGTATTTCACATGCCATGGCTCCGCATTTACGCCTGCAGGTAACCCTACACCTTATGATGTCTGCCTTATTATGCTGAAAGTGAAATCCAGTCCTTTCCAGCAGCAAGCAGATGCTTCCCAGGGAGTGCACAGGAAATGGTTACCAGATGCAGGTACAAACCGCCCGCCTGGTCAGGTCAGCAGCCCCCGGGTCCCATCTGCACTGACGTCCACCTGCACGTACCTAAGGGCGCTTAATTCACACGAGGAGAGTTGGGGCCTAAGGAGCCCCCGGTTGCGCACATGATGAAGTCATGCTTAACTGTTGCTACAGTCCTTCAAGGCCCTGATGTGGCCAGAGGACCCATGAATGTGAGCTCTGCAAGAAACTAAGTATACAGTCTCATCCATGGGTTAAAAGAGTTTTTAAAAAAAAATTAATGTTATTTACAGTCTGCAGGGTATAAGACAGAAAGGGAGGGACTTCCCTAGTGGTACAGTCAATAAGAATCCACCTGCCAATGCAGGGGATTGATCCCCAGTTTGATCCCCGGTCTGGGAAGATTCCACATGCTGTAAGTGGGGCAACTGGTGCCACGTGCCACAACTACCAAAGCCCGTGTGCCCAGAGCCTGTGTACCCAGAGCCTGTGCTCCACAATAAGAGAAGCCACCACAATGAGAAGTCCACTCACCGCAATGCAGAGTAACCCCCACTTACCATGACTAGAGAAAGCCTGCGTGCAGCAACAAAGACCCAGCATGGCCAAAAATAATAAATAAATAAAATTTTTAAAAAGACAGCAGTGGAGGCCCTCTTCAGGGGGGCACAGGTGGGTTCCACTCCCACTCAGCAGGCCCAGAGGCAGCCACTGAGGAGTCTGGGTGACACTTTCCTGCACGGTTCAGAGAGAAGACTGAATTGGCTGTGATCCCACAGCTGGGTCATAGCAACCCAAGAACACAGACACAGGACCCTCAAACTCTGTTGTTTCTGCCACCCAAGCTCCAAACCGGGCTGCTGAAACATCACATCATGCTGCTTTGTTCCTTGGGGTCTGAGGGACTACTGAGCATCCAGAGAGGACCAGCTGTAAACAGAAAGGAGGTGGAAAATGGTGAGTACAGAAGTGTATGGTACACCGTGACTCCAAAACCAGAAATGACAATAATTTCTCTTTTTTAAAAAAGTTTTTTATGTGGACCATTTTTAAAGTCATTATTGAATTTGTTACAATATGTTTTGATTTTTTTCTTAGCTCCCGGAGCAGGGCTTGAACCCCCTGCATTGGAAGGCAAAGTCTTAACAGCAGGACCACCAGGGAAGTCCCATGACAATTGGTTCTTAGCCACACACCACTGATTGATCGCTGTGGTTTGATGGTTTGCTTTTTCTTGATTTCTTTATTGTTATTACTTGTAACAGTAGTAAAATTCAGGAATTTTCCTCTGTCTTTCCAAGAAACCACCTATCTAAAAACTGATAACTTTGTGATCCTCACTTTCTTTTACTTCCTGTGTCCAGCTGATCACCAAATTCAAGAAAAATCTTAAAAAAAAAAAAAAGCTTTCCCCCATCCCTCACCCGGGGAAGGCAATGGCACCCCACCCCAGTACTCTTGCCTGGAAAATCCCATGGACGGAGGAGCCTGGTGGGCTGTAGTCCATGGGGTCGCTGAGAGTCGGACACGACTGAGCGACTTCACTTTCACTTTTCACTTTCATGCATTGGAGAAGGAAATGGCAACCCACTCCAGTGTTCTTGCCTGGAGAATCCCAGGGATGGGGGAGCCCAGTGGGCTGCCGTCTGTGGGGTCGCACAGTCGGACACGACTGAAGCGACTTAGCAGCAGCAGCAGCATCCCTCACCACATCCTGGTAGTTGCCCCAGTTCGATTCCTCGTGTTCCCTAGGAACTCACTCCGGTGTCTTCCATGGCTCCCCACCCTGCCTATCCTGCACCCAAGATTGGTGGCTGTCCCTTGAAGCACCCAGCAGTGTCTGTTGCTGCTGCTGCTGCTAAGTCACTTCAGTCGAGTCTGACTCTGTGCGACCCCATAGACGGCAGCCCACCAGGCTTCCTTGTCCCTGGGATTCTCCAGGCAAGAACATTGGAGTGGGTTGCTATTTCCTTCTCCAATGCATGAAAGTAAAAAGTGAAAGTGAAGTCGCTCAGTCACATCTGACTCAGCAACCCCATGGACTGCAGCCCACCACGCTCCTCTGTCCATGGATTTTCCAGGCAAGAGTACTGGAGTGGGGTGCCATTGCCTTCTCCGCCAGCAGTGTCTAAACACCAGTAAGAATGTATGCCTCGTGCCCTCCTCACATTCTGGGACAAGGCTGTGCTCTGTAGGGGGAGCAGGGGATTCTACCAGGTGAAAGAGGGTCTCCTCCAAGTGCTAAATTCAAGAGGTGTAGGCACCTCCCTCCCCATAGCACCCCTTAATACCTCTTATAGTACGCTTATGTTATCTCAACCAAGCCTTCTTGGAACTGTCTCCTGTTTCCAGCCTAAAGGTCTTGTCAAGGTAGTAAGTTCTGAACATTTACTCTCACATCTGTGTTAAAACTGTCCAAACCCACCTCCTCTGAAATTTAGGCAGTGTAAGACTGAGTGGAGTTGAAGGTCCTTAACTCCAGTGAACAAGTTCATAGCCCCCTATCCATTCCCTTCATGATCACTTCCACATCTGTAAGATGGAGATGTGCACAGCCTTGTCCCAGAGTGCAAGGAGGACAGGAGGCATGCATTCTTATTGGTGCTGAGACACTGCTGGATGCCTCAAGGGACAGCCACCAATCTTGGGCACAAGACAGGTGGGGTGGGGAGCTAAATATTAATAGTAGCTACGTCTTAGGATGATTGTGGGGCTGAGAGTAGGCATTCTAAGCACCAAGCATAATGCCTGGCTTGGGATCAGTGCTCAATAAATGTTAACTTAAAGAAACAGGGAATTCCCTGGCAGTCCAGTGGTTAGGACTCCATGCTTCTACTGCAGGGAGCCAGGGTTTGATCCTAGTCAGGGAACTAAGTTCCCGCAAGTTGTACAGTCAAAAAAGAGGTAAATCTTCTGCTTAATAAACTTTTTTAAAAGAAGAAAGAAACAGCACCCCGGATGCCTGAAAGGCCAAAAAGGAAAGAATATTAATATTTCCTGAGCTTACCAACTGGCAAGGCATGGTGCCAAGTGTTCTCATAAGCTATGTCAGTTCATCAGCTTGTCTACCCCTACTATACATTTTTATCCCAATTTTACCATTTTATAAATCCGAAAACTGAAGAACTATGAATGAAGTTCCTTGCTCAGGATTTCTAAACAAGTCAGTCTTCTTTGAAATACAAATGATTAAAGCCAACTCGGCCAACTTTACACCAAAGGGACTCAATGTTTCCAAAGACACAAGTTCCTCTCACTGTCCAAAATTAGTGCTAAAGCAAAGAGGCAATTACCTTGGGACTCATCTTCCTTAGGGATGCACAGAATAAATCGATATAAAGCACAGACACTCACAGACATAGTTCAAAGCTTCTGCTGAGAAGCTGAGTGTAGTTCCCAGGGAAGGAGCTTGGTGGAGCCACTCTCATTGGTACACGCTGGCTCTACAATTTGCCTCTGCAAAACAAACACTGAACGCTATTTTTGCTTTCCCCCTTTTTCATAATAGCAAATATCCTCTTCAGATTTCTCTTGGTTAGCAACAACAAGTACTAACGCTGTGCTTTCATAAAATCAGAGTACTGTAAAATGAACTTTCAAAAGGCAAGAGATACCTATACAATCACGTGTTTAAGAAGCAAACCATGCAAGGGGTGGCAGCCTGAGAGTGACCAGAAGCAGGGGGCCTCTCTCGCCACCTCCCGTCTTTGCTCCAATGCACGTGGCAGTTAGCATCTGCCTACATTCCCTCCTGGCTGTCATCCACAGCGTTGGTCAGCCGAAGACTTGACTCCATTACTCAGTTTCAGTTTCAGAAATCCCAGGGAAAGACTCTGATTGGCTCAGCTTGGGCCAGATACCCGTCCCTTAACCAATCAGCTGTGACCAGGGAGGTGTGACCATATGCGATATGCAGCTTCCCACTGAACCACGGGAGCAGCCTCCAGAACGGCTCCCAAAGGAGAGGAGAGTGGAGCACACCGCAAAGTAGTAGCGGACTGTAGTTACCTCGCCAGTAAGTGGAAGAGTCTGGATTTACGCCCAGGTTTGTTGGGTTCCAAAGCCCACATTCATTCTCTGACGCATGCTGCCTCTCTGAGGCGCTAAATGTGTACTCCTATATTAGGAAATCAGAGTTGGTCAGTCTGACTCTCCAGAAAGTTAAAATAAATGTACTGTCTAGGCAATAATAGCCATGGATACTTTTGGCATCCAAAGCCAAATGAAGGGCAGCACCAGACTGGGAGCCATATTGTCCAATTTCTATTTCATAGTCATGGTTATCACTACATCTGTGATTATTTAAATCATCTTTTTAAATTTTACTAAACTCTGTCCTCAGTCTGGATGAAAATTGAGGTTTTCTGGTAAATAGAGAATTTCTTTAGGTATTGTGTTTAGAGTCCTGATTTTCTGAGTATGGACAACATAGATGTGTGTGTGTGTGTGTGTGTGCGTGTGTGCACACGCTTAATCACTCAGTCATGTCCAACTCTTGTGACCCTATAGACCTTAGCCTGCCAGGCTCCTCTGTCCATGGGATTCTCCAAGCAAAAATACTGAAGTCGGTTGCTACAACATAGATTGTTAG
Organism: Cephalophus harveyi; assembly: GCA_006410635.1. Lineage (NCBI taxonomy): Eukaryota > Metazoa > Chordata > Mammalia > Artiodactyla > Bovidae > Cephalophus > Cephalophus harveyi. The sequence continues at coordinate 419,056 of SJYT01057307.1, forward strand.
TGTTAAAAAAAAAAAAAAAGGATTTCCAAAAAAAAAGGGGGGGGGGTAGATCTCAAAATTATTGAATATCTCCTTCCTTCTCATTTTATATGAACAAATGATGACCAGGGAGGGAAAGCAATTTCCCACAGCCAGTTGGTGGGGAGCTGGGCCACTGTCCAGGTCGCCTTGTTTCTGGTCCAGTGGCCAGCCCCTCTCTCATTCTGTCTTTTCTGGAACACACTGCAACACAACGCTGTATTGTGTTATGTTATACCAAACACATTTCTGGTGCAAAATTTTATTTTTAATGATCCAATAAGCACCTCTGTTTTTAAGATTTTTTTTAATTTTGCTTTTAAGAATTTATTTAATGGGTAGAACTCATTCCGTAAATTCTTAATTTTCTCATAGACATTCATAATATCCTTCCCCTCCTGGCCTTACTTAAAATCCTGCTGGCCTCTGAGAACATGACGTCCTTTGAGTCTTGTAAAAGCCACTCTTCCTCATACCTGGTGGACCAGAGGCTTGTATGTGTGATAGTCCTCCATGGATCTTTCTTTTTATGGAACATCTTTCCAGCAGTGTCACTGACTCCCTTCCTTCTGGACTTTCTTTTCAAGATGTTTGTGTGGTGACCAGAATCTGACAATAGAGACTGTGTCTGCCTCCAAAGAAGAAGTAAGGCCAGGCAAGCTATGGCTTATTATAAAAGATTCGACCTTTGAACTCAGCGTTCCTCTCCTGAAACATAACTTACTTCACATGTAGGTATCACTTGATGGTCTTTGCATCACCCTGTAGGAACTGGGGCTCAAAGAATCAATGCGAGTGATAATCCTCTGGTTACTGATATTGCTGTGAGTAATAAACTATCCTCTGTCTCTGACCCAGGAATTTCAAATGTTCTGCCAGCATGCATGAAGCTCTGTCTGTCTTAACAGTTTATAAGTAGGTAAAATTGCAGACCCTACGTAGTTCCTGACACAGAAATGAGATCCATCTCCTCACTCAGCAACACCACTTCCTGATCACTCCCTCTCCACTCCTGTTAGAATTCCTTGATGGGTTTCCATCTCACTTGGCAAGACTACTCTAGCTCTCTTCACTGCCATCTAATAACTATTCTCTCATCCAGTGCCACCTGTCTTCTCACCCCAAGTCCCGCCGTTAATTCTGGATGAGTTCACAGGTCACATGAACAATCCACCCACCCTCCTTACCTCTCAGTTCCTTTATCACCTCAGCTCCTCTGAATGACTCCTCCATTCCCTCTTAGCCACAAGCTCTCAGTGGCCACATTTTGAACAATGTCAACGCTAGTAACCACTCTGCTCAGAAGGTATATCATTCTGTGTTTTGATTATTCTGATCAAAGAGATCATGCTGTAATTTGGTTATTGTACTTTTTAATTCTAAGGATTCTATTTGATTTTCAAATTTGTGTCCTTTTTAATGGTTTACCATTCCCTGTAGATACTTTTCAGCTAGTTTTCTACTTCTTTAAACAAAATGAGCAGAGTTTTTTCAAAATCTGTGTCTGATAATAATAATATCTGAAATCTGTTACATCTGTGGGTTGCTCCTGGTATATATTTTTGTGTTATTTAGCTAGTCATTATATAATACTTGAAAAATTATTTGTAGAGGATATATATCTGGTAACCTTAGTTTAGAACTGAGATTTAACCCAAGGTCAAGGTTTGAATTTCCCTGGACTACTCATGTAGAACAAATCTGAGCTGCAAGACTGTGTAAGAGATGGTTTAATTCAGTTCACTTGCTTTAAAGCTTCTTAGGAGGCCCACTCATAATGGGGAAAGCTTTCTGTTAGGCTCTATACTTTTTTGCTGGCCTTTAACTTAACTTTATCAGGTAAAACAGAGGTTGGGATTTGCTAAAATGTCAAATTCCCTCAGGGCAAAAGCAGATTCTTTGCTCACTTACTACTCTGGCTTCTTCTTTTCCTTAAACGTTGACCTGGTAATTCCTTACTATCTTGTATTTTTTACTGATCTTGTTACTTTTTACTGATCTTGTTACTTTTAAGAAGATGATTTTATATTTTATCCAGCATTCGTGGTTGTTTTTAGCAGGCAAGAGTCCCAAAAAACCTAACTCACCATTACCTGGAACCTAAGTTCTTAATAGCCCATTCTCTATCAACAAACACCTATTTCTTCTAGGAGGAAAACACCTATTCTACTCCACTAATCTCACAGCATCTGTTTTTAACTGTATTGAGACCCCTAGATCCTTAGCTCCTTCATTTCTTCTAATACATCAGACCCTCTGTTCCTCTTCCCTTCTTTATATCATGATTCATCACCAGCCTCTGTCTTACAAAAACTCTTATGGATTAAGAGGCTGTCTTACAAAAGTTTGTAAGAAAAAGTTTGCCCCACTTTTTCCTTCCCTTAGATCCACCTGGAAAAAGCTAATCCTAGGTTGAGGCAAGCTGCCCTGCTTTTATCTTTTTCTAATATTTATTTTTACTTATTTATTTATGTTTTTGGCTGTGCCACATCTTAGTTGCAGCCCACAGGATCTTTAGTTGCAGCATGACAACTTTTAGTTGTGATATGGTATCTAGTTCCCTGACCAGGGATTGAACCTGGGCCCCCTGCATTGGGAGCCTGAAGTCTTATCCACTCTACCACCAGCGAAGGGCCAGGTTTCTTTGCTTCTGTACTCACGCTGCTGAATACAGTGAAACCCACCAAACCATCACTTTGGTGCCACTCTTCCCTCTGGTCCATAACCACAGCGGTGCCCCCGTCACCATCCAGCAGACATCCTCTGTGACACAATCGGCTGCCATGACCATTTTTCCCAACAGCTTTGTTAAACTTTCCCCTCACAGAAAGCCCTTCACCTTCTCACCAGCCCCCCTCTTCAAAGACGCTCACACCTCCTGGTTCACCCAAGGCAGTCACATCTTCCCATTTCTCCACCTCTGGTTCCTCTGCATCCATGTCGGCCCTTGTCTCTTTCTTATCTGTCACAGGCAAGAGTCTCCTTCCTCTAAGGCACTTCCTTCCACCTGGCTCCACCTTCCCTCCCCTTCCCTTTCTAAGGAACCTCAGACAAACAACTGCCCTTAATCCTTTCTCTTTTCCAGTGGCTCCTTCCCATTATCTTGTCTCTCTCAAATTCTTCCTGTTTTAAAAGGAGCTCTTTCCTTCAACTCTGCAGTCCTTTTGAGGATGTATTCTTGGCTCTGCTTCTCCAATATGGAGTAGTTAGTTCTCCTACCAATCCCCACTGCACCCCAGGATTATAGTCCATTCACTTATATTGCAATTTCTCCCCAAAAGACGAGTTCCTGGAGGGATGGTGGCTCAGGTGGTAAAGAATCTGGGTTAATCCCTAGGTTGGGAAGTTTCCCTGGAGGAGGGAACGGCTACGAGAATTCCATGGACAGAGGAGCCTGGTGGGCTACAGTCCATGGGGTTGCAAAAAGTTTGACACAACTGAGCGACTTTCACTTTACTGGAGGGCTGGGACTTGTCTTAATTACTGCTGCATCCCCAACATCTAGCATAGAATTTGTGGGAGGAGCAAAAAGAGTAAGCTGGGGTTAGTGTTAGGCCCAGCAGCCCACACTAATCACTGTGTACTGGTTACCAGGGAATTCTGCTTTGATAGGAGGCCAGCTGGCCGAGTGCTAACTTTACAGCATTACTGATGCTATGTAGTTCTTTTCAGTCTTTGGAAACTCTGGCTTCATTTAGTTAGTATCTAATTTGCGGGTTAATAAGTCTTTGTCTGAAGGTCTTGGTGTACAATGCAGGACTAGGATCACCTTTCTCAGACTCCCCTGGGGCATGGGGTGGGGGGGATAAGTATGTTTGAGGCACTGACTCTTTGTATAATTTACAGGATCTCAGTCTGGGCATATTACTCATTAGGGTTTATTTACCTTTTGTGGTGGCCTAGAAAAAGCCAAGCTTAATGAAGTGGTTACCAAAAGCCTTTAACATCATATTTTCCACAGAGTTCATAAAAATATTGACAGTGGACTTTGCTGGCACATTGCATCTTTCAAAAAGATGAACAAAAATGATAGTAAGCATATTGAACTGGCTTTTTATAAAGTCCTCATAGCCAGAAGCCTGATGGGGTTTATTCTCCAGGACAGCAAGTAGGACCTTCCAAAGGACGGTAAGTAAGTTGACTGCAACACTATCCTCCTCTGGGTCTCAGTTTCCTCACTATAAAATAAAAATCTTGGATAATATGAGCTTTAAGGTTGTGTGTGTTTCAGAATGGAATGAACTATTCTTTCTAAATTCACCCCTAAGACAACAATTGCCTTTGCTTTCAAGGGAGAGACAATGAGGAAAATCATTTTTCTCTCTAAAATGCCCCACAGTCAGCAGAGATGGCCATAGCAGAGATGGCCATAATGTTGAGAGACACGATGATGGTCCTCAAGACCCAAGTCCTGTGTTCCCAGTAGGATTTCTTGGCTGCAGCCTTCCTGGGTCACAGCCTGATTTGCCCTAGGGCTGGCTTGCACTGAACCTTTTCAATTCCCCGCACTTCCTGCTGAGGTATTCTGCCAATCTTCCCTGCAGTCTCCTCGGTAGGGAGAAGAGAGAATGATCAGCGACACCTAAAACCTCAGTGGTGGGTAAACCTTAGTGATCATCTGGACCGTGGTTTTCAAAATCACCTGAGATGATGACGATGACGATGAAGAAGGAGGAGAAGGGAAAGGAAGAAAAGGAGGAGAAGGAGATGAAGAAGCTGGTGTCAGTGATTATGATGAGATGGATAATGACGTTGGTGATGACAAAGATGGCGACATTGATGCTATACTGATGATAAAGACAAGACCACTATGACGTGACATAAAAAGTAATAGCTGGGGGACTTCCCTGGCAGTCCAGTGATTAAGAATCCACCTCCCAGTGCAGGGGACATGAGTTCGATCCCTGGTCGAGGAAGATCCCGCATGCTTCAGAGCAACTAAGCCCGTGTGCCGCAACTACTGAGCCTCTGCTCTAGAGCCTGTGCTCTGCAACAAGAGAAGCCACCACCGCACTGCAACAAAGAGTGCCTCCCACTCACCGCAGCTGGACAGGGCCCGTGCAGAGCAATGAAGACCCAGTGTAGCCAGAAATAAATAAATAAAATTATATTTTTAAAAGTAATAGCTGGTAGGCATGTGTATCTATTAGGATACGTTTGGCTGCAAGTAATAGAAGTCCTACTTGGAGATTTAAATAATACAATTTTAATGATCTCACATCATAATAGCAAACCATTATGCAATCCTTACTGCCTCCCAGCATTTGTTCTATATGTTTTCTTCAGAAGTTTAGTCCTAACATCCTTCCTACAAGGGAAGTGCTGTATGGTCCCCAAATTCCAGATGAGGAAACTGAGCTTCAGAAAAGTTCAGCACTTTGCCCAAGTTCGATGGTGTGATAGAGCCAGGACTTGACTTGTTCCAAGGTGGTGTGGTCACAGGCTCTACTCTTTCCTGCTGGTAGAGATTGAGGTCTGGGTTCTGGGTTAGACAGGAGCTCAGGAACATCAGCGTGCTGAGTCAGTGTCTCTGCGATTCCCTTAGCCTTCCCCTCAAGGCTACCATAGCTCCATGCCTCTCTCCACTGCCCAACAGCTCCCGGAGCAGCTGGGGGTGGAGGACACAAGACTTTTCCTCATGCTACCCTCACTTTTGCCAGGAAGGAAAACCTCTTCCTGAAGCACCTAGAGAGTTCCTCTTACATCTCATTGACCGGAACAGGGTCTCACAGCGTTCCCACACCAACCCCACAAATGGAAGTGGGGTGGCCGTGAAGAGCTGGTTTCAGTTAAAACAGTTTTTGTCTCTGAGAACTTAACATGCTGTCACCTGAATAAAACTGGGCTCATCATCTGGAGGAAATGGGGATGGATGGTGGGTAGATCCCCCCAAGACTGGTGCAGCATGGGGAAAATGGCAAAATAGTAGCAAATTGCATTGAGTGCTATGGAGGACCCATGCAGGATGGTGTGGTAGATATTTAAAGAAGGGATCTCACTTGGAAGAGTCAAGGAAGACCGCCATGAGGTCACATTTAAACTGAGACCTGGAAGGTGAGAAGGAATTAGCCAATGACCAAGTGGAGAGAATGTTGTAGGCACATGGAACCATTTGTGTAACAGGTTCTGAAGTGGGAAAAAGATTCACTTATTTAGTGAAGTGAAAGTCGCTCAGTCATGTCCAACTCTTTGCTACCCCAGGGACTATACAGTCCATGGAATTCTCCAGGCCAGAATATTGGAGTGGGTAGCCTTTCCCTTCTCCAGGGGATCTTCCCAACCCAGGGATTGAATCCAGGTCTCCCACATTGCAGGTAGATTCTTTACCAGCTGAGCCACAAGAGAAGCCCTTAGTTTATTTAAGGAATCCAGAGAAAGCCAGTGTGCCTGGAGCATAGGAAGGAAAGGAGAAAGCTGAGGGCCAGAGCAGGCAGAGCTCTGTGGGGCATGGTGAGGAGGTCAGCTTTTCTCCCAAGAGCAGCAAGTATCTACCAGTGGGCTTACCAGGCTGCTGACAGCCAGCCTTTGGGTGGAAAGGAGAAGAGGTGGTCTTTCAGGAAAAGACAAAGCTGTCAAGAGAGAAAATAAAAGCTTAAAGACTATATGGGATTGTCTCATGAACCAAGGAGCTATTCATAAAGTGTTTAAATCTCCCAAAGGACACAGGAACTGTAATGACTGGGCTATTTTAAAGCCGTGTATGTCTGTGTCTGTGTCTTTGTGTGTGTGTGTGTATGTTCCGGAGAGTGGTTGCAATGGCACCCCACTCCGGTACTCTTGCCTGGAAAATCCCATGGACGGAGGAGCCTGGTAGGCTGCAGTCCATGGGGTCGCTAAGAGTCAGACATGACTGAGCGACTTCACTTTCACTTTTCACTTTCATGCATTGGAGAAGGAAATGGCATCCCACTCCAGTGTTCTTGCCTGGAGAATCCCAGGGACGGGGGAGCCTGGTGGGCTGCCGTCTATGGGGTCACACAGAGTCGGACATGACTGAAGCAACTTAGCAGCAGCAGCAACAGTGTATGTTCCAGAAAATCCTTGGAAATTTTAAGCACTAGTAAAAAGAAAAGATACTGTGGAATTTTAGGAGACTTGAAACAGCTTGCACAGTTAAAATCCACCCTCAAACCCAACACCCACACACTTCCTGATAAATGTCTGTTGGAAAACAATTCGTATTGAAGCCATACCTGAGTAAGAATGGGAGGGTCAGTTGAGCTTGGATAGCCATCCACAGACACCAGACAAGGCAAACGATAGGGACTGGGTGGCCCAGAGAGTCACACAGGAGGGCTAATGCTGCTCCCCAACAACCAAGAATATGGAGTCCTCCACCCCGTGACGCATGAAAAGTTCAGTGAGAGTTTGACGATATTATGCCAGGATTTCTGGAAGCCAAGTAAAAACGACCTTGAAAATAAACCACATGCTGCTGCTAATTAATCTTAGTTCCTGGCTCTTTCCAATCAGACCCTGAACTATAATCCATCTTCATTACACTTCTTTTAAAGCGAAAACGGTGCATTTCCGCATGTCTAATTAAGGAAGGAACATTATAAGGCCTTGGGTCATAAGTCTCTTTCTGTCATATGTGCACATCTGCTACACACACACACGCACACACACGCACACACACATGCACAAATGTTTTTAAGAACCCTTTATGGACTGTTTGCCTTGAGAATCCCAGGGATGGGGGAGCCTGGTGGGCTGCCATCTATGGGGTCGCACAGAGTCGGACACGACTGAAGCGACTTAGCAGCAGCAGCAGCATGGACTGTTTATTTGCAATCACAGGCAGGCCACTCCAGAGCCCAGGAATGAATGAGATAGCTAAACTGAGTGCCCTCATAGTTGTGTCAGCCACCGGCCCTCCTCACTCATGTCCCCACCTTGCACACATGTATCACAATATTGCTGTGTACACACCTAGTGGGCAGCCCTGGGCTCAGGAGAGGGCTGCCTGCCCCCAGCTCCAGGAGATGAAGTAGGATTAGTCTGAACTGGGAGTGGCAATCCAGGGCCCTTTGACACTGATTGGTTTTAAGGTGACATTTAACCCACTTCTTCTGACCAATTAGACAAAAGAAGAGGTCTGTGGAAGTTTCTGGGAAAGATTCTCTTCCATGATAAAAAAAATTATGAACCCTGAATGTAGTTGGGTGTATGAGGGTGAGATGCTTGTCTCTGCAGCAGCCAGTATAGTGAAAAACTAGTGATCATAGAGAGAAAACTTTCCTACTTGTGTGGAACTACCAAAGACATGACTTTGGGAGTTTGGAGAACTTGGGGAGAAAGTGTTGGGAATAAGTTGTGCTGTCTCTGTAGACCTGTCTGGTTATCATTGTCTGACTACATGATTTTGACTTGGGATCCCAAGTCAGGTTAGAATGGTTCAAAACTCAGCTTTGAGTTGGACTACACCTCGTAGGTGGGAACCAAAGTCATGCTTGAGAATCTGGTGATAGGTGTTTCCCAGCTTGAGATGGGTCCTTTCCACTGACACATTCCTCACCTCCATTTCCATCACTTCCCCCACAACCCTAGATGAAACATAAGGTATGGTAGATTTTCATTTTCCCAATTGTTGATGGGATTTCCCAGTTGGCTCAGTGGTAAAGAATCAGCCCGCTAAGCAAGAGACCTGGTTTCGATCCCTGGTTGGGAAGATCCCCTGGAGAAGGAAATGTCAACCCCCTCCAGTATTTTTGCCTGGGAATTCCTCTGGACAGAGGAGCCTGGCAAGCTGCACAGTCCATGGGGTCGCAAAAGAATTGGACACATCTTAGCAACCAAACAACTGTTGATGTTTAGAGGGTTCCTCCAAGCCTTGAAAATATTCATCTAAGCCCATGTATCAATATCTATTGACACTTAAGGAGCCTCTGAGATTAACTGAAGTCTCACTCTCATTCATCTCGCCTTCTCTTTCTGAAACCCATCTGCCCCTCTTCATCCCCTATTTACTGCTACAGGAAGAACATTTGTATCCTGGAAGAACCCTTAATTCCATTCTGAGCCTAAATTACATCAACAATTATATATCATGAAGAGAGATTCACCAGCCTTTGAATTTCCTGCCTGGAAAATTTAACAATCCATCCATATGACCCCCACCCCCTTCACATGATCAGCTCAGCCCAGAGCTAGTTCATTCACATTAAAAGAATATACACTCTGGCAATTTAGAAGGTGTCGATGATGTCTTCTTAGAGACCATATTCACACACATATATTTGTGTGTATTCACATGCACAGCATGGGATCTTCAAAGCCAGGCAGGAGAAAGGGGGCTGTTGAGCTGCCAACAAGTTAAATTACAATTTAAAGGGACGATCCCTCACTAGACAGATGAGAAGCTAAATCCCAAGAAGGCAAAGGTCTTGGCCAGCATCCCAAAGCTCCATGCTTAAAATAAGTGAAAACAAGTGAGTTAATAGTGGTGTTAAGGATGCTGGTTTCCTGTGTAGTAAAGTGGTAGGAATGACTTTGTACATTATCCAAGGTCAAGCCTGGCTGATATGGCGGAATTTCACAAAGCACCATAGACACCTCTTGGGTGACTCCCTGGAAAGCCCCTTCAGAGGCGGGCACGGCCAGACATTTCAAGGCGAACCCCAAAGGTCATGGCTCCATTACATGATCTGCCTGCTGGTCACAGCCATGGGAGGATGCATGACCCAAGATGGGTCAGAGACAATCTGCTTCCCCAAAATTTGAACCTGTATCAGCACACACTGGCCAGAAAGCTTTGAGGCTGGGTGGTCTTAACAGGAGCCTACCAAAGAGAAGATCCAGGAACTCCAGCTGCTGAGCCATTGAGGGCAGCCCAGTTTCATTCCAGATCTTAATTGTTCAAGTCTTCTCTGACTTGTGAGGTACCCCATAATCCCTCTAAACAATTATCATTCTTCTTTGCTTAAGCTAGTCAAAGGGTATTTCTGTAGCATGCAACCAAAACATCAAAAAAGCTTAACAGAATGACAAGCTTAGTGCTCCACGGGTGCCCCAGTTCGTTGTTCCATGGACAGAGCATCTGAGAGTTCCATGGAGCTGAATTAAATAGAGTCACATGGCTTTAAATCCCCCAGAGCTGTTTACTGGGGAAAAATTAATTAATTAAATGAATAAGGCTATAAAGCATCATCAACTCAAGGTTTTAAAGAACAGCGTTGAGTTTTATTGAGAATATTTAACACCGTACATAAACAGTGTCCCAAATGGATGATATTTTTGTCTAGACAATGATTAAGCTCAGAAGGCAGACACTGGGGAATGGGTCAGTCATTCAGAGACCTCGGGCCAAATGTCTGGACTCCAAATCCCAGGTTCTATCCCTGTCCCAAGCACTGCAGACCCACGAGGCAGGAGACTGGATCTTTGATCTTTATTCCATCACGAGCTTGCCCTCTGGCTAGAAATAAGCCATTCTGTCTCTCTGGAAACAATTTCCTCCTCTGTAAAATGGGAGTGTAGAGATAAACTACTTCTAAGTTCCCTTGTAACTGTAAAATCCCCCAATTCTATTAAACCAGTCATTAGAAATCTGTTTATTCATTTTTAGGTACTGATTCCAAATGTGGCCCTTCTGGAGCTCATTGAACGGGTTATGTCTCAAAACAGATCATTGGGTTTTTTTAATATTTATATATTTGGCTCTGCCAGGTCTTCGTTGTGGCGTGCAGGATCTTTTAGCTGTGGCATGTGAGATCTAGTTTCCTGACCAGGGATCAAACCTGGGCCCGCTGCACTGGGAGCATGGAGTCTTAGCCAATGAACCACCAGGGAAGGCCCCACCCTCAGCTTCTTGGTAAATTTCTATAGTTGAGTCTCCACACTCTCAGCTGAAATGGGAAGAAAACAGAAAAGGGACTTTTTCTGCATTATGTCCAGAGGATAAAAGAGGGTCTGCAGTGTGATTCAGAGTGCAGAGATCTGGAGAAACCCAAAAGGAAGGGACAAGGACAGTCTCCTCCTTTGCCCTCAGAGAGCGGGGTGACTTTTTGGAGGCTGGTTTCCTCACTACCTCAAGCTGCTTGTGCCAGTTTTATGAAAGAACGAATATCATCCCTGATAGAGTGCGGCCCCAACACCCAGCAAGAGGAATTCTGGAAGGTTCTGTTGCTATGTGCACACCACAAGGAAGACTCCACCGGGACACACAGCGGTGTCTCCTTCACTCGCATGCTAGGTTTCCGGCTCACACTCAACCAAACCCGAAAGGCTGGAGCCCTGGCTCTCGGTGCCTTTGCACTGAGAGAAACAAGCCTGCCGCCATGAGGCAGACGTGACAGAGGGCAGGGCACTCCCTGCTTCTCAGCACAGGAAAGAGCCAGGGTTTGACTCCCACCTTCCTAATGAACAAATGTGGACGGAACGCACACAGTGAGCACATGCTGTGCTTTAGGGTCTCCTGGGGTCATGTCTCATGGTGGAGACAGAATGGGATGATGCAGCTGGCAGGCAGCCAGGGAACGGAAGCTGTTTGCACATTCAGCACCCAGCAAGGTGATGTCCCATTACTCAGACACGGGGAGCTGTACCTGGACACGTTTTCTTCTTCTGAGGTGGGCATCCTGGTCACTTGGCCCATGGGGACAGGAGTCAGCCTGACCAGATACAGCTTCAAAGGGCATTTCCGGCAGGGGCCAACCCTAATGGCCCACAGGATGGGGAGCCCCAGGGCATAAAGATCCCCACCAGGGCCATCGAGCGCCAGCTCCAGCACTTTTCAGAAGGACCCCCAGCAAGCTCCAGGGTGGGCAAGGGAGCAGCTCCCAGAGAAATCATAACCACACCATTGCACTTCATTACCGAGTTTTACAGCAGGCCAGGGAGGAGGCCTTCCACGTGGAGCTCTCTCCCCCATGAGTAATAAAAAACGCCCCAACACGAGAGTCAGATGTGCTCTGTGTTAGGAGTTTTCCAGCCACCCGCAGCCTCTGAGGCTCCGCCAAGTCCCATAAAGCAGACAAAGGTCTCCGGGCTCAGAAGCCACCGAGGGAGACTCGGCAGCAGTCAGAGCAGCCAGCCCAGGGAACAGGAGGAACACAAGCAGCACCAGTCCGACCGTCCCTGAGTCTCCCCAGCCTCCCTCAGGAGGATCTGGGGCCATTCAAAGCTCTTCAGGGCCGTGATTCTCAAAATGTGGTCCCCAGACCAGCAGCTAGAAAGGCCAAGTCTCAGGCCTCACCCCAGGCCTCCTGCATCAGTGACTCCGGGGCTCAGGCTGGCAATTTGGAGCTGTGTCTGAGCTGCTTACTCTGTGGTACCAAAATCTCAGGGCCGTGAACACCTACAAGCTTGTCTCTCCCGCCTAGATCCTTCCTTAGCGGGACACAGAAGGAGAAGGAGAGAAGGAGTCTACAAGGAGGGAAGACACAATGGAGTCCTAATAACTGAGGCAGAAGTCACTCACTCACTGCTGGAACACGGGAAGGAGTGAACGAATGAGACAGAATAAGAAAGGGACTCAGGGGACGCGGGGAGGATGGGCCTGGCTGCCCCCTGCCTCCCTGGTGTCATTTAGTCCCTCGGCAGCAAGGAGTAGAGAGATGGGACTTCCCCGGCGGTTCAGCATTTCAGACTCTGCCCTTCCACTGCTGGGAGCACAGGTTCTACCCCTGAACAGGGAACTAAGATTCCACCTGATGCTCAGGGAGGCCAAAAAGTAGAAACTAAACAAAATAGAAGTGGAGAGCCCACTGGGCACAGGCTTAGCGCGGCTGCGGTGGTGTCCCCGCTCTGCCATCAACCAGGCTGCAAGGCTCTGGACAGGCGTGAAGTAATAAAAATATATTGGTCTCTGCCCCTGGCTCCTGGAACAGAGCTCCTAAAACCCTTGTAGTTTTCTGAGCCATAGGAGCATCTTTTGTTCTAATGAGGGGACTGTTAGCAGTCTCCTGGATGGGGGCTGAACCCAGGAAGACCAACTTATTTGACGGTTGGAACTTACAGCCCCACTTCTCATCTTCTGGACTAGGGAGGGGGCTGGAAGTTGAATTAGTAATCAATATAGTGAAACTTCCATTAAAGTCCCAGAAGTACAGAGTTTAGAGAGCTTCCGGGTTGCTGAACCCATGAAGGTGCAGGTGGGGCTCCAAGCCCCTCCCATACTCCACCCTGTGTAGCTCGTCTTTGAGAACGTTTATCATATCCTCTTATATAATAAACTGATAAACATCAAAGTTTCCCTAAATTCAGTGAGCTGTTCTAGCAAATGATTGAACCCAAGGAAGGGGCTGTGGGAACCCTGATTTATAGTCAATTGGTCAGAAGTACAGGGGACAGCCTGGACCTCGACTGGAGTCTGAAGTGAGGCCAGGGCTGCGGGACTGAGCCCTTGCTTGTGGCTTTGGATGCTAACTCCAGGGAGAATATGGTAGACCTGAACTGAAGGGTGGGACACTCGGCTGGAGTCAGAGGTTTAGGGACTGGGGAAGGAAACATCCACACGTTTGGTGAGCAGAAGTGTCAGTACTTCCCTGGTGGCTCAGCAGTAAAAAAAAATCCACCTGTCAATGCAGGAGATGTGGGTTCGATCCCTGGATCGGGAAGATCCCCTGGAGGGAGAAATGGCAACCCACTCCAGTATTCTTGCCTGGAGAATCCCATCACAGACGAGCCTGTCGGGCTATAGTCCGTGGGGTCGCAGAGAGTTGGACATGACTTAGCAACTGAGCACAGCGTCAGTGCAGAAGTAGCAGAGAGTAAAGGAAGACGCCTTTCTCCTTACAGTAAATGGCTTCCCTTCCCCAGGCTTCTGCTTTCTTAACAGTAGACTGACAGAGCCGGACTATCAGAAAACAAGCCCTGGGACTTCCCTGGTGGTCCAGTGGTTAAGACTCCACACTTCCAATGCAGGGAGCAGGGGCCCAATCCCTGGTCAGGGAATTAAGATCCCACATGCCACATGGTACAGCCAAAAAAAAAATTTTTTTTTAACGTCTTTAGGAAACAAGTCCTAACACTTATGTCAATCCACAGCCATCCACAGTCAGGAAGAAGCCACCAGATGAGTGCACAGTTGGGTTTTCAGAGGAGCAAGTATAAGGATCTGTATTTGGGGAAAATGACCAAACTCTGTCTTGCAGATTCTATATTAACCGTCAGCTATGACTCAAGGATTCCCAACAATAGTGGTCAATATGTTCTTTGCCCCAAAAGGCAGACTTCATTTGAAGGGATACTGGAAATTTAAGCTCTCCTGGCCCAAGCGCCCGGCGGGGATGTGCTTGGAGGAAGCTGGAAAGCAAGCAGAGGAGGGCCCCGAGCCTTCCTTTACTGCATCCCATGCACTGCCCCCTCCCCCTGCCCCAGGACCCAGAGAACCACCCCTGGGCTACCTCCATGCCCACGTGCCCTCTGGCCTCTGGTTGGGTCCAGCCACGAGAGGCCCAGGCAGGAGCTCAGAGCACAGGGGAGAGTGAGGCTTGGGGCCCCCCAGTGGCAACAGCTGGGCTGTCCTAACACAATCCCCTACAGCCACACCTATGCACAGAAACCCTCCTCCTCTCACGTCCTATTCTTAGCGTGCCGCCGGTTTCCTGTGGGGATGTGGGGAAAGGCCACCGATGATGCAGATGATGCCCTGACTAAAGAGAAGGGCCTCCCGACCGGGGGCAAGAGGATAGGAGAGGCAGGTGGGAGACATCGTGAGGGTCTGCTGAGCTAGAAAGGGCTGATCCTGGGGTCAGACCTGCTCCCTAGACCCTGAACCATGAGATCAAGGGGAAAGTTTCCATCAGCAAAACAGGGGTCTGTGACCAACGTGAGGAAATGTCATGCAGACAGGCCCCTGCCTCGGAGCTGCCCCTCCCCGTGATATCGGCTGCAGATGGCCTAAGGGGGCGCGTCTGGCTGTGCGACCCTGCCCTCCCACCCTCACCGCCACCTCTGGACCAGGCACGGACAAGGACAACTGACCCAAGGGGGCCAGTCGTATTTCCTCTATCTCCAGCTAGGAACTGGAGACCCAGCTGATGAGACAGGCAGTAACCGACAGATCTGATAGGATGCACTCTATCACCTCGGTTGTAAACTTATTAAAGTGATCACTCTGGAAGGGGATAAAGACCAAAAACACAGGAGGAGGGATGTGTTGGGAGTTACGGATTAGCAGATGCAAACTGTTACATAAAGAATGGATAGACAACAAGGTCCTACTGTGTAGCACAGGAAACTATATTCAATATCCTAGGATAAACTATAATGGAAAAAATATGAAAAAGAATGCATATATATGTATAAATGAATCACTTTGCTGCACAGCAGAAATTAACATGACAGTGTAATCCACTATACTGCAGTTTGTTTAAAAATGTAAAATAAAATTTTAAATAAATAACTCCAAAAAAAGACAAAAACTATAATGCAAGACAAGATGTTAGATAGAGCCAGGATCATTTACTAGAAATAGTTGGGATTTTACCCATGTCCTTTTATAAAGAATAAAATACATATATAATTTTAAAATACATTATATTTTAATATGTTAATATTTTCTGCATTATATAATTCTATTTATGTATATAACTGATATATATAATCTATATAATTTGTCCCCAGACTTTCCAGAATAGATTCTCCAAGTAGCCAGTTGCTAGAAGTGAGTGGGTGTGTGGGAAAGACCCTCAGGTTTACCAAGCACTGCTCTGCTCCAGGTTCGATGCCACATGTTGTAAGTGTTATTATTTAGTCTTCACAACCCCCTGAAAGTGACAATAATCTCCCTCATTTTGGAGTCCAGAGTCTGAGGCTCAGAGAGAGGGGAGGCTGCAAGAGGTTGTTGAGCTCCTCTGGTGTGCCCAGCCTGGTTCTTTATGTCTGTGGGCAAAGCTGACCAAGCCCCGCCCCCACGGAATCCGCACTGCAGTGAATGAGGGGCAAGGACAAAACAGCTGGCCAGTGTGGCCCCCTTGGCTGGTGCCTGTTATGGAAAGGCATCCGGAGCGGCAAGCAAGGGGCACGGACTGGATGTGCCCGGAGTGGGGTGGGTGCAGCAAGAGAAGGGCTTCAGTGGTGCCGACTGAATCCAGATTGTGCGGAGGTGAGCGTGCAAGCCATGCAGCCCTCTGAGCATGAGCATCCCAGCAAACAGGAGCCAGAAATGCAGGGCCTGAGGCCGGCGGAGGAGCCACAGGGAAGTCAGTGTGTCCGGGCCAGAGCGAGCAAAGGAGGGACTAGGAAGTGAGGTCAGAGGTACAGGGGCCAGAGCAGGGTGGCGCCCTCGGAGGGTCCCGGAGCTGAGGAGCCACCGGCTCTAACAAGATCCAGGCTGGCCTTTTCAGGATCCCTGGGCGGCTCTGCAGAGAGTAGATGGAAGGGGGCACCCAGGAGGCTGCTGCAGTAACAGGGAGAGAAATGAAGTGCTGACGGGGCTGAGTGACAGCGGGGGAAGCGACGCAACGTGGTCGGAGGCAGTCTAAAGACAGATGCAACAGGACGTGCATCCAGACTGGATGTGAGCGTGAGAGAGCAAAGTCAAGAACGAGTGAGGAGACTTTGGTCTGGCAGTTGGGAAGAGGGTGTCTCAGCTACCCACTGCTATGAGACAAACAACCCCAAATCTCAGTGGCATGAAACAACCACTTGTGTTGCTTGTGGGTTTGTGAGTCAGGAATTAGGAAAAAGCTGGTTGGGTGGTTTGTCTCTGCTCCATGCGGTCCAGCTGGGAGGCTGGGAAATGGCACCACATCTCAGATGGCTGCTTCACTCATGCTGACCGCTCCTTGGTCTGTCTGTCTGTCTGTCTGTTTCTCTCTCACACATACACACACACACACACACACACACACACACACACACAGAGCATGGTAGACCCTGGGGAGTCACACTTCTTACATGGCAGCTCCCTTCCATGGGTTGTGGGCTAATTAAGGGCTATGTCCCAAACTGGCACACTGTCCCTCCCACCCTATTCTATTACTCAAAGGGGTCACAGGGCCTGGTCCATTTCAAGCAGATGAAAAAGTAACTCTAGTCTTTTGAAGGGCAGGCAGCATGTGTGATTCCCAAGCAGGGATGGAACCCGCCCTTCCTGCATCGGCAGCACAGAGTCTTAACCTCTGGACCACTAGGGAAGTCCCTAACTCTACTTCTTAATGAAGATCACACTGCAGATGAACACATGGGATGGTAGATATCACTGCAATCATCTTTGGAAAATATAATCTGGGACAGATGACGTTAGCATTTTCTAAGACAAGGAGGGAAGTACAGGTGAGGAATTGTTGCTATTTAGTCGCTAAGTCATGTCCAACTCTTTCGCGGCTCCATGGACTGTAGCTCACCAGACTTTGCTGTCTATGGGATTCCCCAGGCAAGAATACTGGAGTGGGTTGCCATTTCCATTGCCAGGGGATCTTCCCAACCCAAGGATAGAACCCTCACCTATCCTGCTTGAGTGAAGTCAGCATGAGTGAAGCAGGCAGATTCTTTACCCACTGATCCACCAGGGAAGCCCATACAGATGAGGACACCAGAGCTCAGCTTCAGACACATTGAGTTTGAGGTTCCCATTGGTTAGCTAGGCAGAGATGGAGGCTAAAGCCCCAAACCTGCCTTTACCCACCCAGCCAGCCGCCCATCCATCTGCCAGTCCTTTGGGGAACAACTTTTGACCTGTCAGTGGTTGAGCAGTTTCACAGAACTTTCTGCTGGGGAGGAAGAGAGATGGAGATGAAAAGAGAAACCAAGACAGCTTCTTCCCACGCAATGTCAGGCCCTTCGTAGTTATAATAAACCTTCCTGCTGGCTCCATCCAAGGCCCCAGCACCAAGGTGTTGTAAAAAAAAAAAAGGCTCAGAGTCAATGAGAGGCAGCTGGTTGAAGCATTTCCCAGTTTCTCATATGACTCATAAATTTGTTACATGGTGAGGAAATTCCCTGAAAGCTTTTTGGCAGTCTCATCCAGTCTGACCAGTAGCTAAGAAACACATAACCTTCCAGTTAAGAAAAGGAAGGAAAACACACAAGGCTTTGACACCAGGCTTAAATGGAGGGTCACTTTAAAAGCTTTCCTTCCACCGAATTCACAACAGCTTTCTGGGAGAGATGGGAGATTTATTAGGAAGCTTGCAGTTATAACCAGACTTTAAATGGTAGATGGATCATGGGGAGAGGTGTGTGTGTGTGTATGTGTGTGTGTGTGTGTGTGTCTGTATGTGTGTATGAACGCATCCACATGCCTTAAGGCCTGGCTGAGATAGATAAAAAGAGAATTGGTTTCTTGAAAGGCCTTTTCTCCATTTACTGAGAATGCATAGCCCCAGACACACAGATGTCCAGCCTACCCTTAGTGAAGTCAGGGCCAGGACAGAGGCAAATTGTGAAATCAGCCCCACCTCTCCTGTCACTGCCTTCAGAGAAATACTACCCTTTCTAGGGGCTCATATTCCAGTGGTAGAGAAAGCATCAGTCCCTTTACCCAGACTGTGTTATTGTTGCTGTTAAGTCGCTAAGTTGTGTCCGACTCCTTTGCAACCCCATGGACTGTAGTCTACCAGGTTCCTTTGTCCATGGGACTTCCCAGGCAAGAATACTGGAGTGGGTTGGCATTTCCTTCTCCAAGGCATCTTCCTTACCCAGGGATCCAACCCTTGTCTCCTGCATTGGCAGGCAGATTCTTTATCACTGGGCCACCAGGAAAGCCCACCCAAGATGTAACTTCAGGCAAACTGCCTCACCTGTTTGTTAGAAGCCAGGATGATGATTAGCTTGGGGAAGGAGGGTGGGGCAGTGCCCAGAAGGAGCATGAGGGGGCATTCCTGGGGCACTGGTGATGTGCCACATCTTCTGGGTGGTGGTCATCAGAGGTGTTCACTTTGTGCGAATCTATCAAGATTTCCAATCAAATCTAGTGACCCAATTATTTTTAGACAAGTAGCATGCTACTTCAGAGAAGGCAATGGCACCCCACTCCAGTGCTCTTGCCTGGAAAATCCCATGGGCAGAGGAGCCTGGTAGACTGCAGTCCATGGGGTCTTGAAGAGTCGGACACAACTGAGCAACTTCACTTTGACTTTTCACTTTCATGCATTGGAAGAGGAAATGGCAACCCACTCCAGTGTTCTTGCCTGGAGAATCCCAGGGACAGGGGAGCCTGGTGGGCTGCCGTCTATGGGGTCACACAGAGTCAAACATGATTGAAGTGACTTAGCAGCAGCAGCATGCTACTTGATATCTGGAAGCACATGAGTGTCAACCAATCTCATCTCCCAGTTTTTGAGGCAGAACTCTCTCCACAGAATGTGTTCTCTATATGTATGTTATGCTTCTATTTAAAGTCAATTTTTTTCAAATACCTTTTCTACCTGCTCCTCAATTTCCTCATCTAGGGATAGAAATAAACACTTCTTGCTTTATGGAAGTGTGGCAAGGATTAGAGATATTGACAGAAAGTGTCCAGCACGATACCATCACATAGTAGACACTGCAGATGACAAAACGTGCTCAGGTGTTGATCTCCTGTGATAGGAAAGGCTTGTCACAATAAACCATGGTGTCCACTGCCCTGCCCTCTCATCCACTCCCAACCATTAACCCCAAAGTGTCTGTTGATTGTTTGGCACTGGTGTTATTTTTGGCAAAAGGAGAAGAGGGGAGGCAGAGGATGAGATGGTGGTTAGCTAGTATCACTGACTCAATGGACTTGAATTTGAGCAAACTCCGGGAGATAGTGAAGGACAGGGAAGCCTGGCATGCTACAGTTCCTGGGGTTGCAAGGAGTGGGACACGACTAAGCAACTGAACACTAACAATTATTGTTTCGGTTAGATTTTCAGAATTAAAATCAGTAGGCCAATTATTAGGAATGAAGGGAAAAAATAAGGGTTTGAACATATTGATTAAATTGTATTAAAAAATAGGAACCTTTGAAAACCCAGTGGATGTTGCCAATGTTGAATAAAAAACAGTGAGAAAGGGTAGATATAGATATAACTGATTCACTTTGCTGTGTAGCAGGAACTAACACACTATTACAACTAAATCAACTATACTCCAATAATTTTAATGCAAAGAAAACAAAGGAAGCAGTGGGGATATTCTAGTGGAAAGAATTTCTTGTGTAGGGACTTCCCTACAAGTCCAGTGGTTAAGATTCCATTCTTCCACCGCTGGAGGTACGAGTTCCATCCTCAGTCAGAGGAACTAAGATCTCACATGCCTCAAGGCATGGCCAAAAAAAAAATAAAGAATTTCTTTTGCAAGGGCTTGGAGACATGGAGGCAAGAAAGGGCCTGAAAGACACAGAGGCAGAGGAACAACATTAGTCAGAGCAGAAGTTGATGGACACAAGGGTGGATAGGTGTTGTTGTTGTCCAGTTGCTAAGTCATGTCCAACTCCTTGCAACCCCATGGGCTGCAGCCAACCAGGCTCCTTTGTCTTTCACTATCTCCCAGAGTTTGCTCAAAATCATGTCCATTGAGTCAGTGACACTATTTAACCATCTCATCTTCTGCCACCCCCTCCTCCTTTTGCCTTCAGTCTCTCCCAGCATCAGGGTCTTTTCCAATGAGTTGGTTCTTCACATCAGGTGGCCCAAGTATTGGAGCCTTGGAGAAGGAAATAGCACCCTACTCCAGTATTCTTGCCTGGAGAATCCCATGGATGGAGGAGCCTGGTGGGCTACAGTCCACGGGGTCGCCAAGAGTCGGACACAACTGAGCGACTTCACTTTCACTTTCACTTCAGCATCAGTCCTTCCAATGAATATTCAGGGTTGATTTCCTGGTACAGAGTTTGGATTTTCCCCTGAAGCCAGTGGGAGAGATTCTGGGTTTTCAAATAAGTGTCAGGACCAGAGCTGCATCTCAGAAAGAAAACAGGGTGGTGGGTGAAGACTGAGCAGGGGGCAGGATCTGGAGGTGCTTAAGTCACTTTTTTTATGTGGTAACATAGGCATATAAAATTTACCGTCTTAGGTATGTTTCATGTGCAGTTCAGCACTGGTTCAGTGCAGTGAAGCTGGTCTATTCACATTATTGTACAACACATCTCCAGAACTTTTTCATCTTGAAAAACTAAAGCTCTATACCCATTGATCAACCAGTCAGTCCTAAAGGAAATCAACCCTGAATATTCATTGGAAGGACTGATGCTGAAATTCCAATACTTTTGGCTACCTGACGCGAAGAGCCAACTCATTGGAGAAGACCCTGATGCTGGGAAAGATTGAAGGCAGGAGGAAAGCGGGGAGACAGACGATGAGATAGTTAGATGGCATCACGGATTCAATGGACATGAGTTTGAGCAAACTCCGGGAGATAGTGAAGAACAGGGGAGCCTGGAGTGCTTCAGTCCATGAGGTCGCAAAGAGCTGGACACAAACTGAATGACTAAACAACAAATACCCATTGAATGACAACTCCCCATTCCCCCCTCAGATCACTTTGCTAAGACTTGTTGATTTACCAGATTGTGGGGCTAAGGAGGAGGGAGGAGCAAGAGGTGACTCCCAGATTTGGGGGTTAGTAGACTGGTGAGATGGTGGTGCCATTAACCACTTCCAGATACATAGGATACTTCAGTTATCTGTCGCTCATAAACCATCCCAAAACTTAGTGACTTAAAACAGCACAGATTCATTATTGCTCAGGATTTGGAGGGTTAGCTGGATGCTTCCTTTGCTGCCTGGATCTGGGCTCACTGGCTGGGCTGCCTTCAGCTGGAGGGTCAGTTGGGCTGGCACATTCAAGCTGGCCTCACTTGTGAGCTTGGCAATGGGCATTGGCTTTCAATCAGGGCACCTCAGTTCTCAGCCCCTCTCATCCTCCTACAGGCTGGACTGGCTTCCTCGTGCGGCAGCTGGCTTTTCTTAAAGCCTAGCCTTCAGAACTCTCACAGTCAACTCTGTCACATTCTATCCATCAAAGCAAGCCCCAAGGGCAGCCCAGATTCGGGGAAGGGGAGCTAGATTCCACCCTGGATTAGAAGCTGCAAAGGAGGTGTGGCCATACCGAATCTGCTGTAAAAGGAGGAGCGGGGGGCCAAGTTTAGCAGAGAAAACAAGTTCATGGTCATAGAGAATAGAAGAGAAATTAAAATTAACTCAGAGGAAGAGAACTCCCAACCCAAAGGGAACCACAACACTTAAAGGAATTGAAAAGATAGAAGGGCCTCCCTGGTGGTCCAGGGGTTGAGAATCCTCCTTGCAATTCAGGGGACACCAGTTCGATCCCTGGTCTGGGAAGATTCCACATGCTGTGGAGCAACTGAGCCCACGCGCCACTGCTACTGAGGCTGTGCTCTAGAGCCTGCGAGCTGCAACTGCTGAGTCCACATGCCACAACCCACAACCACCGCAACAGGAAGCCTGCATACCACGACTGGAGAGTAGCCCCTGCTGTCCACAACTCGAGAAAACCCACACACAGCAATGAAGATCCAGTGCAGCCAAAAATAAATAGATATTTTTAAATGAAATATATTTACTTAAAAAAAAGTAAAGATGGACACAAAGACATGAAATAAGGTGACTTGAGTAGAAAGCATCATGGGAAATCTCTGTTCTAGAAGCCGAGAGGAGAGAGTTGTTGACAGAATCTTATGCTGCCAAGATATTAAGCTGCGTGCAGTTTGCCTTAAAAAAAAAAAAAAAAAGAATTATTAGACATAGTGACTGCAAAGGACCCCAGTGAGCATGTTGAGAGCCTTAAGGCAGAGTGAGAAGAAAAGACACCCAACGGCTCTGGCTGGTGAGCCTGAAGGCAGTTTGTATACACACCCGGGACATATCACACGCATGAGTGGAGATGCTGAGATTGAACCTTCTGGCAATAGGACTGTTCTTCCACACCCCATTGACCATCAGGCTCCTGACTGGCTTTGGCCAATAGGATGTAGACGGAGTTGTATGCGCCACATCTGAGCAAAAGTGTGAGAGCCACAAGGGGGCCCCCAGTGCTCCCTTCCCACCCCCCACACGGTGAGAAGAGCAGGTCTCGCACAGAAGCTGCTCCTTCAGCCTGGATCCCAGAGGAGTAGACAGTGTCAGAGCCAGCCTGCAGCAGACATGGAGGCTATGACTGTAAGCCACTGGGATGGGGGGTGTTCACTAACGTAGCATAACCTGGCAAAAGCTGACTGATAGGAGACTGAATGAATGGTCACTGAATCCTACCAACTTGAGACAAATTGATGAGAGCCCAGAATTGGGAGTGCTTAAATACAATTGCACCCCCAATTCTGGGCTCTCATCAATTGGAGGTGTAATCATACTTAAGCATCCCAAATCCTGGGCTCTCATCAATTTCTCTCAAGTTGATAGGATTCAACTGGTGGCTCAGATGGTAAAGAATCTGCCTCCCAATACAGGACACCCGGTTTTGATCCCTGGGTGGGGAAGATCCCCTGGAGAAGGGAACGGCTAACCACTCCAGTACTCTTGCCTGGAGAATTCCATGAACAGAGGAGCCTGGTGAGCTACAGTCAATGGGATCACAAAGAGTGGGATACGACTGAGCGACTAACACTTTCACTTTTTTTTCCAAGTATGTTTGAGGTGATGGTCAGAAAGGAGCCCCAGAGAAGGAAACATTTGTCTAAACCTTGAAGTCTGGCCAGAATTTAAAGAAGAAGCAGGACTCCCCTGGTGGACCAGTGGTTAAGAATCTGACTTGTAATGCAGGGAACTTGGGTTCAATCCCTGGCAGGGGAACTAAGATTCCACATGCCTTGGGGCAACTAAGCCTGTGCACCCATATGCTGCAATGAAAGACCCCGTGTGCTGAAACTAAGACCCAACTCACCAACTAAATAAATAATTTTAATAAATAATGAAGGAAGAGGCATGGGGGGATGTGGGGTGAAAATGTCCTAGTAATCAAGACCACAGATACCTGAGTTCTTCTTTTATGTTATAACTTGTGCAGAAAAGGTTTTTAGTTCCTACAAATTCTTGTTTTATAGTATGCTTTGGTTCTCTCTTGAAATACACTTCAAAAACCTGTAACCACAAACAGGGGCAGCGTATGAATGGCTTGGTCCAACCCAGACAGGGCAAGAAGGTCCAAATAAAAGTGTAGTTTCAGAGCCGAGAAAACAGAGAGGGATCTGAAAAGAGTTCCAGATTGTTGCCTGCAAAACGATTCTCCTTTTAAAAGACAGACATCTTACACCCAGGAGACATTCATCCGTAGAAGCTGAGCCCCCTTGGGAATATAGAGTTAAGGTCTTGGGAGGGTGGACGGGTAGCTTGACAGGGCTTCCTATGGCTCGGCTGCCAGCCTCCCCTCCCTCCTCAGGGCCTAGAGGGCTTCAAAATGAAGCAGGGAAAGGCAGGCTGTGAACAAGTTGGGAATAAACCATCTGGAATTCTGAGGCTGAACCAAACCTTGGAACGGAGAGTATGTTCCAAGGCTTTGGGTGAGCAGCTTAGGTGGGGATGACTGTGAGTGTGCGTGTGTGTGTGTGTGTCCATGCACACACACACACACACGTTCAATTTAGCAAAGGAAGTCAAGGCAAATAGTTTAATCACAACCATCCCTTGGGGCAATTTGGAGTAATTTTCTCATTAGAGACTATAGCGTGCAGCATGACATGTTCAATCAGACAGTAGCTTCCCGCCCCTCACTCACTGCCGTTACTCGCCGGCTCTGATTAACGGGGGCGGGGAGTCTGTCCTTCCTCTCGAGTCCAGTGATGGGGAGGGGAAAGGGCGCGAAGGGGAGAGGGGGAGAAGGGGAAGGGGAGATTCTTTTTTTTCTAATATAAACATGAGAAATAAAATAATGGGACCCCTCAGGGCTTGAAGCAGACCTGATTAAAGCTGGAGGCAGAGTCACTGCCCCCTCCTGGGGGACTAAGATGCCAAGAAGGCAGGGCTACCCTCTGCACACTCCATCCTGATGGAGGCAGGGTTGGGACCCCCTTTTCCCTTTGCCTCCATTATTCCTCGCCCCCCTCCACAGCTGCCTCCCTGTCTGTCCCCAAGCCTCTCCTCCTGTCTTTTCCCCCATTCACAGCATCCCTCCCTGTGTCTGCTCCAGGCTGAATGGTACCCACTTTCTGCTTTCTCTGCCTACCCTGGTGGGATATGTATGTGAACTCTGGGCCCAGGGCTGTTTGAGGAAGCCCAGTTTGAGGAACCCCTAGTTTGAGGAAGCCCAGCTTCCATGCTCTCCTTTCAAAACTGCAGCCCGGGGACGTCCCTGGCAGTCCAGTGGCTAAGACTCTGCGCTCCCATCGCAGGGGGCCCGGGTTTGAACCCTGGTCGGGGAACTAGATCCCACATGCCGCAACCAGGCATTCACAAGCCGCAACTAAAAACCCCGCATGCCGCAACAAAGATCTCAAGTGTGCCACAGCTAGGAGCTGGCACAGCCAAATAAATAAATATCTTTAAGGAAAACTGTAGTCCGTGACGTTTTTATTAAAAGGCTCTCGGTAATTTCTAAAACTTTGCTCCTCCAGGTGTGGTCCGTGGACCAGCATTGGCATCACCTGTTGCTGGTCAGAAACACAGACTCTGAAGCGCTTCCTCGAACCTATTGAAACAGAACCGGCACTTTGTCAAGACACCCAGGGGATTCGTATGCACAGCAAAATCGGAGATGGGATAGCTTCACTCCTCATGTCAGAGGAAGTACCTGAGGCCCAGAGTAACACGTCTCATCCAAGTTAAAGACTGTCACAGCCCCAGACCCAGGACCCCTGATTCACTGCAGTCCATGCCTCCCCCCGTAATAAGAAGCTCTATTGTGGTCAAGGTGCCTCTCACTTTAAGATAAGCAGTTTTCAGATGTCTCCTTCAGAGGTCACTTTAGAGGTCTGCCCCCTAAAACATGGGCTTCCCTAGTGGCTCAGATGGTAAAGAATCTGCCTGCAATGCAAAAGACACAGGTTTGATCCCTGGGTGGGGAAGATCCCCTGGAAAAGGGAATGGCTACCCACTCCAGTATTCTTGCTAGGATAATCCCATGGCCTATGGAACCTGGCAGGCTACAGTCCATGGGGTCGCAAAGAGTCAGATATGACTAAGCACCTAACACTTTCACCTTCTTCTTTCCCTAAACCATTCACTTTGCAGGGGCACCTGGAGGTCTGGAGTTGGAAAGTCTCACATCCCTGTTCTCCAAGTGCACTAAGTTATGGGCATTCAGAAAACCTAATATCGCACACGTGCTCTGATGCCCCTATGGGGTACAGCACATGCTCCTGTTTTCAGACCATGACAGAGACCAAAAAACTTCAGAGCTTGGTTCTTGTTCGCAATAACTGTTCATTCCCAAGGCCTATCACCTGCCCCAAAAGATACGCATGCCTCAAGTCAGGATGGCGGAGGCCCCAGGTGCCATACACACATGTGTATAATTATTCCCATTTACAAAGGCTTGCCATTTCCTTCTTCAGGGGATCTTTGCAACCCAAGTATCGAGCCCAAGTCTCCTGCATTGCAGGCAGATTCTTTACCTCTAAGTCACCAGGGAAGCCCCTCCTGGAAGTTGCCTGGGGGCCAACGCCCCCTTCCACGCCCCAGTTTTCCCAGTGTAAAAAGGCAATAGGAGGGAGTGACTCAAAGTAGCTTCCTCTTTCCTCCCTCCCAGGAATCTGAGGTTTAGTGCAGGGGTCCCCAAACTCCAGGCCTCGGACTGCTACCTCCTGTCAGATCAGTGATGGCATTAGATTAGAAATAAAGTACACAATAAATGTAATGCACTTGAATCATCCCAAAGCCATCTTTCCCAACCCCCAGTCCATGGAAAAATTGTCTTCCCTGAAATTGGTCCCTGGTGCCAGAAAGGTTGGGGATTGCTGGTTCAGGGAAACAAGAGATACTGAGACAGAAGCGGAGGCAGAGCCCAGAAACCCCCAACTTTGCATCTCCCACTTTCCTCCTTGACCCAAGTGATTGACAAGTGATAGAGTCTCAGTTTACATCAAACAGCAGCTGCCAAGGCCAGCACAGAAGCAGACCCATCAGCATAGGAAAATATTCTTCCAGTGACTACCCTTATTGCTAGTGTTCAGTCACTCAGTCATGTCCAACTCTGCAACCCCATGGACTGCAGCACACCAGGCTTCCCTGTCCTTCACTATCTCCGGGAGCTTGCTCAAATTCACATCTCACCTAAATCCTGCAAATTCAAAGTGGAGGAAGCTGAATTCTGGGGTCAGCAGATCTGCTGGATCCCTGTCAGCCTCTTCTGGTGGTGGAAGCACATGCATTCCTTGACCTCCCCCCGCCTCACCTGCCTCATTTGTGAAATAGGAGCATCAGAGGGTAGGTAAAGTGAAGGCCTCAGCACATGTGTGCATGTGTGTGTGTGTGTGGATCCAGGAGATGCTCCCAAGGGGCTGTTGGCAAAGCAGAAATATTTCAGACTCCCCTGCAACTCCTGACACCTGGGCCCAGAAGTGAAGTGAAGTGAAGTGAAGTCGCTCAGTCGTGTCCGACTCTTTGCGACCTCGTGGACTGCAGCCTACCAGGCTCCTCCGTCCATGAGATTCTCCAGGCAAGAATATTGGAGTGGGTTGCCATTTCCTTCTCCAGAGGATCTTCCCGAACCAGGGATCGAACCCTGGTCTCCCGCATTGCAGGCAGACACTTTAACCTCTCAGCCACCAGGGAAGCCCACAGGTAAAGGCTGGGGTCTGCTGAGTGTTGATTTTTATTAAATAGTGCTCTAGGCCTCAACGTTTTTCCAGGAAGCCTCACTTCCAAGAATCAGAGGCACAGGAGCACAGCCATAACCGTCACAGCCACCCCAGCTCCCGCAGATTGGGGTGGGAGGTGAGGCATCGATGCCAATGAAACCACTCCCCATCACTGGCTCCCACCGAAGCCGCTGGAAGAGCCCACACGATCAAGCTCAGATGCAAAGGTCGTGGGAGGCACCCGTAAGGTGAGTGAGATTGGCTCTCACTCCCTGCGTGCCCACGACATCTCACACTCCATTTAAACAGCTGCCCTTCCCCTCAACACACCCATCCAGAACCTCCAGGCCCCCCAGCTGCCGGGACACCCACTTGCACTTCATGGGGCATTCAGCAGCCCTCACAATCCATCAGTGACTAGAGTAAGCTCCAGCTTAGTAACGGGATGACCTTTTACCTGCCTCATTCAAGGTTATTACCCCAAAGTCACAACTTTAAAAAAGCATTTCAGCTCTAGATGGAGAGCTGGACAGTGGGAGGCCAGCGGGAGAAGTGGGGGGAGCAGGCAGGATCCAGCAGGGACAGCAATCCGCAGCTGGAGGTCAGTACTCAGGCTCTGAATGGGGCAGGGAAGCGGCCTTCAAGGAAAAGCGGGCCCCAGCCCCAGCCTTGCCTTCAGTGGCAGCAGGACTTTGGGCAAGTATCTCCCCAGTGTGAGCCCCAGGCTCCTTTCCTTGCCTGGGAGGGACTAGCAGGTTGCTGAGAGGCTGTTCCCCCGCCAGCCCCACATACCTCAGATCCTGAATCACCTAGGCTCTGAGCCTCCCGCTATGTGAGCTCCCCATGGGAGCTCTGATGTGGCTTCCAGGGCCTCCCAGGTACCCATCCGCTCAATGCCTTTAACATCTCCCCTCACAGACCACTCCCAGGAAATGATGGAGGAGAGCAAAGTGGTCACCTGGATGCAGGTCGCTCAGCTCAACCACCATCTCTCCCAAGAGTCCAATCTCTGACTTTGAAGACTAGATGAAATGGAAGACGTGAACATGATGGCATCTTGAGCTATCTCTTCCTCTTCAGGGTAAGGACCCTCCTTATTCCTTCATCCTTGCATCCCCCTACAGATTCTCGGGCCATTCCAAAAGATAGTTGCTGGATGGATGGATAGATGGACAGGTGAGTGGATGAACGGGTGGCTGGATGGGTGCATGGATGGATGGATGAGGGAGTGAGTCAGTGGCCCCTCGGCTGGGAGACTGCAGCAGGCATGCTGCCAGGCAGAAGACAAAGAAGCATTGGCTGCCAAAGCCAAGGACTAGTCAGGCCCACAGCAGACAAGGCCTGGCAGTTGAACCCAGATAAACTCTTTGATCAGCAATCTGTTTGGAAACCAATATGAATATTTGCCATTAAATCCGTATCAATCTCTTTCCCAAGGCCTCTTTGCACGGTAAGGGGCACCTTTGCTGTCCGAGGCCTCAGTCATCTTTCCCAGTCAGCTCTTCAAGCTCTGCAGTCACAATGGTGAGACACAGGAAGACATAGGAAGAAGGAACTCAGACAGGGGTGGGGACGGGGGTTCAGCAGCCACTGGCCTCCTGGGACAGCCAGGCCCCAGCCTCCCTGGACCCACCCGCGTGGAAAGGCCTGAGTGGGCTACAGCATCGTGGCATCTGGCTCACCCTGGTTCCCGCTCTGAGCCTCAGTGTCCTGAACCAGCTGGCCTCTGGGAGCCCTCCTAGCTCTGACATTGGGTGTGCCGTGGGCATGTCTGATGCTTACAGTGATTATGGTCAAAGTGCCCACCAGACTGGAGGTCAGTGATGGACACACTGCAACTGTGACCCCTTGACTCCTCCCATTCCCCTTAAAAAGCCTCTGGACACTCATGATGCTAACTAAGGAAATCCTGCTGCTCAGGCGTGATCCAAACCATAGCATGGGCACCACCTGAGAGCTCGTTAGAAATGCAGAATCTCAGGTACCCATCCCAGACCAACTAGATAGGATGCCCCCATATTAACACAATCCCCATGGGATGTGCACATGCAAAGAAGTGGGGTCTTGGGCACTGTGATCCCAGGAGGAGGCTGCCATGAGGATGTTCATTTGAAACACAGATGTAACCAGGCATCCTGTTTGGTTTTATGTCGTTTTGTTTGTTTGCTTGCTAAATGTGGCTAATCTAAACCCAGAACAACCTTTGGATGAGCAAGCAGTGACTATGTCATTATCCCTACTCTGCCGAGAGGAAAGAGAAGTCTGGGACTTTCCACTGTGCCCACACTCCCAGAGCCGGTGAGTGACGGAGTTGGGACAGGACCTTGGGTTTCAGATTCCAGCCTGTTCTTTCCCCACACCAAAAGCTCCTCATCTGCCCCAGCACAGAACTTACTAAAAATAAGAATGAGATGGAAGAGACAGGGATGTACCCAAACCGATGGTGGGGCCTTAAAGGGAAACAGGAAGGCTGTGTTTCTGTCTCACACACCTTCAAATTGTCTGACTGGTTCTCCTTGGGAATGCCCTGCTTTGTGATTTTTTTTTTTTTTTTTTTGCTTTTTGTCTGTGCCATGGGGCACGTGGGAACCTTAGTTCCTCGACCAGGGATCAACCCTTACCCCTGCATTGGCAGTGCAGAGTCTCAATCACTGGATGGCCAGGGAAGTCCCACTTTTGTGGTTTTAATTAACCTCCAATGAAAATAAATAAATTTATATTTAAAAAAATAAATAAAACAAAGGAAATAAATGAGCAAATGCACTCCATCTAGTCAGGGGCAGGAGGTGGGTGGGTTTGGGGGAGTGGAACCCAGCACGAGGGAATGAACTATTTCAAAGTCTCCTCTGGAGCTTTTTCACACACCCGGGAACCCAGCTCAAGGAAGCAATCAGACATGCAGACAAAGATTCCTTTATGTACAGCCGGTACAAACCATGCTTTCAAAAAATATTGAATGTCACGAGAAAATGCTCATGATGCTCAAAAGGAAAAGGACACCAAAGTGAGTGTGTGTTACTGTTACTGTTCCAGAAAGGAATGTATGTATAATGCTAAAGATTAGAGTTGTGCAGAAATGTTCCGTGTGATTTGGGGAGGGAGAAACCATTACGGTTGATACTTTCTTAATTCTCTAAATGTTCTCAATGAACACGCAGCCTTCAAGATTTCTTGAAATAAAAATAAATATGCTTGTTGGGACTTCCCTAGTGGTCCAGAGGTTAAGACTCACAGCTTCCAGTGCAGGGGGCATAGGTTCAATCCCTGGTCAGGGAGCAAAGACCCCATCTGCCTCGTGGCGAGGCCAAGAAGAAAAAAAGATACTTCAATCCACCTCACACTGAACCAGAATCTCTGAAGGCTGTGAATCCCAGAAATCCAGACTTCTAAAGCATTTGGGTGTCCTCCGTGCCTACACCGACCAGTGCTTTAAATTAAATCTTCACTAACGGACAGTAAGGAGATCCAACCAGTCCATCCTAAAGGAAATCAGTCCTGAATATTCATTGGAAGGACTGATGCTGAAGCTGAAGCTTCAGTACTTTGTCCACCTAATGCGAAGAACTGACTCATTGGAAAAGACCCTGATTCTGGGAAAGATTGAAGACAGGAGGAGAAGGGGACGACAGAGGATGAGATGGTTGGATGGCATTATCTATTCGATGGACATGAGTTTGAGCAAGCTCCAGGAGTTGGTGACGGACAGGAAAGCCTGGCAAGCTGTAGTCCATGGGGTCGCAAAGAGTTGGACATGACTGAGCAATGAACTGAACTGAACAACCCAGGCCAGAAGAGGTCCCGCTCCTACCTGTGCAAGACTCCAGCCACCTGGAGCTCCCCTCTCTGCCCAGCCATTCCTTCCTTAGAACCACCTCCAACTACCTCCAGGTGGTCTTAAGGAAGGAATAGCTGGGCAGAGAGGTGAGCCCGAGGGCGAGGAAGTACACCTCAGGCAAAGTGACTTCCTCTGACTTGAAAGAAAACAGAGCTCTGTGGCTCTATGGAAATCACTTTGCAAATGAAATGAAAAACAAGGCCTTGGAGGCAGCCAGCCCCACAGCACTTCCCTGGAGCCCCTCATTTGGAAACACAATATAGCCAAACAGGTGGCACCACCCCTCTTGTAACTCAATCAGAATCTTCTCTACAATTCACACGTCGCTGGGCCATAGGGCCACCATTTTGGATTCTGGACGTCAGTCCAGGAAGTCCTTGGGCTTCCGAAGAGGAAAGCCGCTGGGACACCATGATACCAAGTCGAGGATTAGGTCAGGAATCACGTTAGCCAGGGGTCTAGTGGCACACAGACTGAACGGGAGGCGGAAAAGACCAGCTTGGACGGCTGAAAGCAGGTTTGACCCGGTAGGTCTCCTCCCTCCTTGGGGTCTCTCCCCTGCCTCTCTCTCTCCCCCTTCCCCTTCCCCAAAGTGCCCAGAACCTCCTCCTGAAGGTTCCACCACATCTGGGCCCCACTGAAAATCTGTTTTAGTCAAATGCCCTTTCTTTTTTTTTTTTTAATTTTATTTGCTTGTTTTTGGCTGTGCTGGGTCTCCGTTGCTACATGCGGGCCTTCTCTAGATCCGGTGCTCAGACTTCTCGTTGCATTCGCTTCTCTTGTTGTGGACCATGGACTCTAGAGCACAGGATCAGTAGTTGCAGCACCAGGGTTTTGTTGCTCCTCAACATGTGGGATCTTTCTGGACCAGGGATCCAACAAACATCCCCTGCGTTGGCAGGCAGATTCTTAACCACTGGACCACCAGGGAAGTCCAAAATTCCCTCTTCCTAAATCAAACTCGCCACCCAAACTTCTAGCCCCTCAATGGGAAGGACTCAACTACCTACTAAACAGACAGAAAGTGGTTAGAGGACCCCTGTGAGCCACAGGAAATGCACGAGCCATGGAGAACGTCTTGGCTCCCGATCCTCGCTGGGAGTTGAGACGCCGTTGGGAAGACAGTGAAGTCCTTCAGGATGACTTCCGCCATTAAGAAGGGTTGCTGTTTCGAGGGCCCGCCTCTGTGAACACCAGCAGACCCGGAGCCCTAAGGAGCGACTCAGGGGGCAATTACATCAGCACAGGACGCCTTTGTTTTGAGCTGAGGCTGGTTTTCCCACAAGCGACTGAAATAAATTAGAGCGTTTTCAACGAGGGCGGTTGAAAGCGGCACTCTTGGAAAAATCTCAGCAGCTGGCCTTTATTGGATTATAACTAGGAGCAAAACACCCCAAACCACACAATCGCCTGCAAAGGGGGGAAAGAAATCAAATCAAATGCAACATTGTTGTAGGCCCTGGAAAATGTTTCCCCAGGAGAACCAGCTTGGGAACCTGGTCAATGTTCTCTAGCTGGGCTGCTCAGGGAGACAGACACTGCTCAGGGGGGTCAGACGCAGTTTGTCTACACGCAGGCAGCCAGAGACACCAACAGACAGCCACACGCAAGGCGGGCCGGAGACAGGGGACAGGCGCCCTGGTGCAGGCTGCCACCGTGGGGCGCACAGAGGCCCCAAGAGAGGGTCCCCCCTTGCAGGGGCCTGGGACCCAGACACACGCTCTTTGCCAAATCTTTAAACGTGTGGGGTGAGCAAATCCCACTGGGCCCTGGAAGCCACAGGTGGGTATGTTCCCTAAGGAAGCCTATGGAGGCATTAAATCTATTGTTGAGCACCTGGCCAGGAGACGAGAAAGCTGAGTTTTTCTAACCCGGTGACTGCTTGGCTCTATGAGTTCAAGGAAGTTTGCGTTTCTCTGATCCTCAGTTCTCTCATCCACAAAATGGGTATTATCATATTTGTCCTTCTTCTTTCCAGAGTGGGGGAGGAGGCTTGTTTAGAAACCTCAAGGAAGAAGCAAAGGGGAACAGATACAAGAACAGTGGTTGTGGGGGAGGAGGATGGGGATGGGTCGGGAAGGGACAGAGGGAAGTCTGTGGGACAAATGCCCTGTATTTTGATGGATCAGGGGAGCTCCCTGAGTACATGCATTTGTCAAAATTGACCAAAATGTACATTGAAGATCTGTGCGTCCCGCTACATGTAAATTATACCCCAATTTTTCAAGATGAGAAGCAAAACTGGACAAATGAAAGCTACTATCAAGGGAGCATTACTAGCCTGCTGTGAACAGGACAATCTCAAGCAAATAAAGTCTCACTTCGCCCTCGGATAGCTTATTTTGAAGTTCAGGTTCAATAGTTTCAGAAAACACATATGTTTGTGTCTAGTTCCAACTGGCTTGGTCGGTATTTAAGAAAAAAAAAAAAAAAACATTAGTTCAATTCAGAGTTCAGTCAAAAAATAATAATATTTGGATTCGGATTTGGGTTCGGTGAATCAAGGCAGTGTTTTTCCAATTCGGGGTCATGGTTCGGTTCAGTTGAAGTTCTTGTTGGAACAGCCCAGTGTGGGGCTCAGGCCCTGGGACATGGCCAGCCTGGCCCACTAGCCATTGTCCACACAACTTCAGCCTTTCCAGATCAGCATCGGTCAAAGAAGTCCTTTCCAGCCTCCTTGCTGAGCCTTCCAAAAAAGTGAAACTAGAACTGAAGAGAAAAAGAAAATAGCAAAATTTGTTGGCTCTGTAAAATCAACCTTGGTCCACGCTCCGGCACACATGCAAACATGGGCAAGAGGTGGGAGCTGGCCCCTGAGATGCTGCCACCCAGCCGGAGGAAGCCGAGCAGTTTACGTCCTCTGGCTGGGTAGGAGCTGTTGTGCCTTCTTGCAGGTGGCAGAACCCAGGGCAGGGTGTGTGGCCCCCCCAGGTCCACACACACAGCAGGCAGGTAGGAGAAGCCTGCCAGATCACCCCAACCACGGAGACTGGCTCCTTCCAAACCCCCCACCGTACCCTCTGAATTCCGTAAGTCCCAACAGACACACACGCAGGGTCAGGGCTTTCTTCTCCAGACTTAGCATTTTTTGCTTGAGAGGAAGGCTCCCAACTTCTATTTCCAAGATGCTCAGCAGGAACAAACACAACAAGCAGAAGACAGAGCTCTCAACACTGGTGGAGGTCTCCAGGGATGCTTGTCAGTGCTGCGGGAGAAAACATCAGGGGAGCCTGCAAAGACCAGGGCCATCTCTCCACCTGCCCTCTTTTCTCCAACCTGGCTCATCCCATCCAGGCTCCAACCACACAGAACAAAGCCCAG
Organism: Cephalophus harveyi; assembly: GCA_006410635.1. NCBI lineage: Eukaryota > Metazoa > Chordata > Mammalia > Artiodactyla > Bovidae > Cephalophus > Cephalophus harveyi. Next base: position 453,834 of record SJYT01057307.1, read on the forward strand.
AAGCCCAGGCCTCTACCTTCTACCTTCTAGCCCCTGCTCACCTCATCCCCCACTGTCTCCACCTTGCTCACTACTCCCCAGGCAGCCTGGGGCTTTCATGTCTCTGTGCATTTCCTTTGTCCAGGAGGCCTTTCCTCCTCTTTATCTTCCTGAGTAACTTCTCCTGGGTGCTTCCCAGGCAAAGCTGATCCACTCTGTACACAGAGGGGAGCCAGATGCAGAGAGCATCACCAGGTCTCAGACACTTTCAGCTTCACTCCTAGGCCCACTCATGCCCGGCACTCTCCTCCTCTCTGATGAATTCTCTCCCAAAGGGCTTCTCCATCCCTGACACAAACAGGCTTCTGTCAGCAAGACTGCCATGTACAGTTGTGCAGTTTGTGCACTGCACAAAGGGATTCAGCGCCAGGAGCTAGTGGGGACTTAACTCCGCTTGCAAACTGTGCTGCTGAGAGCTGTGCCAACCCAGAGGGGATGCTTTTCTCTAACTCTTGTCTGAAAAAGCAGCAGCAGCTCTGTTCAGCAGACATGTGCAGATCCCAGGAGCGGAGAGCTGACACCTTAAGCAACTGGCTTGATAAGCTTGTTGCTCATCCTGGGTGCAGTGACTTGCGAGAGGACGAGAGAGTTAGGATGTATCTGTGTAGCACTGTCCTGAACCCTGCATCCAGCCTGGCTCACAAGAGTCGGTTCTACCGAATGAATCTAGGACTGTGTAAATCACTTCATTTGGGTTTGCATGCTCAGATTGAGTGTTTCTGCAGCTTCTCTGTCAGAATCTGATGGCATTTCAAGATGAGCTGTGAAGGTGGCCGAGGCTGCCCCAGTCTGCCCGGAAAGGGAGACCACAGTGAGCTTCCATCAGGGTCTGCTCTTTCCTGCCCACTCAGCCCTTGACCAGCACAGCTGGACAGGGGGAGCCGGAGCCCCTGGGTTCCCCTACCGGGGGCCTGAGCTCACCGGGCTTGGGGCTTTCATTCTTGTACTAGAAGATATTCCAGATAAATGTCTGGGCTCCAGGGAGGGTAGAGGAAGTCACCAGGGACTTCTCGGCGGTGTGGCCTGGCCTCTCTCCATCTGGTGGTATCAAACCTTGTCAGCCCAAACGTGCTTCCTCAGCCTGGCTCCACGTGCACTTTTCTGCTGCCTGTGCCCTGCCTTCTAGAACCACCCAAGTCCCATCTGCAGCCAGGTTCCAAACAGGCTGCCTCCCCAGAACTCCAGGCCCTTGAGACGCCCCTGGGCTGCCGCCCCGGCTCAGGCAACCACCGCAGCACACGGTGTAATTATCTGTGCCCACGACACACAGCTGCCTACCGTCTGGGCCTCACAGACTGGCCAGTGAAAGCCGCTGCTCAGCTCCCCACCTCAGAGGCATCAGGAAGCAGGGGGTGCAGAGAAACACGCCCATCAAGTGGACCTGCCTTCAAACACCAGTTGCTCCCTTCCCATCTGAGGCTTGGGGCAGCTTGTTGGCCTCTCTGACCCTCGGCATCTTCTGAACAGTGGGGATGATAATATGACCACTGATGTAGAGTAAAAGAGAGAATGCCTGAAGAGTAGCTGGTACCCAGTTAGGATGATGGAGTTGTTCCTGCTGCCCTGGGGATTCCGGGTTTTAGCGCCAAAGTCTTGCATCCTAGGAACCCCCCGTACTGGGCAAATGGGACAGGTGGTCACCCTATAACCCCATTCAGGTGAGCTGCTTCCTTTTCTCCTAATATTCAGAGGAATGACTGAAAACCTGAGCCAGACCCTGGGAACCACCTCTGGAGACTGTGAAGGAGATGGACTCTGCCCACCAGACCTTGGCTGGGCCCTTTCTTTGTTACACTTGCTAACACCCCTTCCTTATCCGTCTGCCTGCTGGATTATCAAGTCCAGAAGAGCGGTGCCCCATGCCCCTTCTTCTGGGCACCCGCCCCAGTGGCTCCCAGGGCAGAGCAGGCAGAGGCGCCCTGGGGACCGGCCCTGGAGTGATGTGCACGCGCTGACCAGTCTGCATGAAGCCCTCCTCTACCTGCGCCTTCCCAGCCTTTGAACGGAAAGAGGAGAGGGCGTTTCCCTCCTTTGCTTCGGCAGAAATTGCGGGGGTGGGACTGGGAATGCGAGCGGTGGGGCACAGGTTTCTAACCCGGTCCTTTTAGAAGCAAAACCTGTGAGGCGGGCACAGAACGGCTAGAGCCTGCGCGCCCAGCCCTCCGCTGGGGCAGCAGCGACACCTACTGGCCGGGGCCGCAGTGGCTGCCGGCTGGGTCAGCCTGATGCAGCCCTTTCGGAATTTTCTGAGGGCCACTGTTTGTTGCCCCAGTGAGCCTCCCTTGGACCCTCGCTGGCCGCAGAGGGGAGGCCGAGACCGCCTGGGTCCCGGCTCAGGGACAACGTCAGGGCCTGCAGCCCCTGGGGTGAGGGCGCCCCGGCCAGGCAACTGGGTTGCAGATGCTCACAAAGCCCTGGCCTTGCAGCCTTGGGGGAGGGAAGGACCAGGGGTCTGGGGAGTCCAGCACTTGGGGCCTGGGTCTCCCACAGCCTCGTGGCCGCAAACATCTTCTATTCACCCATCTCCTCTTCGAAGCTCTCCCAGTGACCCGAGACCCTGTCATTTCTCCCAGGACACTTCCTGTGCCAAAGAACCTGCACTGTCCCTGAATCTTCATTTTCTCTGTGTCTCAGTTCCAGCCCTCATAGCTGGTTTTCTTCTCAGGGCTTCCTCCGGAAATTGTCATTTTGGCTGTTCATGAGCGGCCAGGAGGGGGCCTCCCAGTGTGCAACCACTAGGCCGTGTTGAGGTGGGGACACTAGCCATCCGCTGCCTCCCCAGGTGGCTAGCTAGCCACTGCCCGCACTCCAGCCTCCCAACAGCAGCTGCTCAAAGATGAGGCCTCAGGCTTCGCTGGTGCTACAGTGGATAGGAATCTGCCTGCCAGTGCAGGAGACACGGGCTCAGTCCCTGGTCTGGGAAGATCCCACCTGCTGTGGGGCAACTAAGCCTGTGCACCACAACTACTGAGCCAGTGCTCTAGAGCCCGCGAGCCCCAACTGCTGAGCCGGCAAGCTGCAACGACTGAAGCCCGCTGTGCTCCGCAACGGGAAGCCACCGCAATAAGAAGCCCATGCACCGTGACGAAGGTAGCCCCCACTCTCTGCAGCTAGAGAAAACCCACACGCAGCAACAAAGACCTAGCACGGCCAAAAATTTTTTAAAAGGTGAGGCCTCAGCAATATCACAGGCCATCCTGTGCCAAGAACCACCCAAGTCCCATCTGCAGCCAGGTTCCAAACAGGCTGCCTCCCCAGAACTCCAGGCCCTTGAGACGCCCCTGGGCTGCCGCCCCGGCTCAGGCAACCACCGCAGCACACGGTGTAATTATCTGTGCCCACGACACACAGCTGCCTACCGTCTGGGCCTCACAGACTGGCCAGTGAAAGCCGCTGCTCAGCTCCCCACCTCAGAGGCATCAGGAAGCAGGGGGTGCAGAGAAACACGCCCATCAAGTGGACCTGCCTTCAAACACCAGTTGCTCCCTTCCCATCTGAGGCTTGGGGCAGCTTGTTGGCCTCTCTGACCCTCGGCATCTTCTGAACAGTGGGGATGATAATATGACCACTGATGTAGAGTAAAAGAGAGAATGCCTGAAGAGTAGCTGGTACCCAGTTAGGATGATGGAGTTGTTCCTGCTGCCCTGGGGATTCCGGGTTTTAGCGCCAAAGTCTTGCATCCTAGGAACCCCTCCCGTACTGGGCAAATGGGACAGGTGGTCACCCTATAACCCCATTCAGGTGAGCTGCTTCCTTTTCTCCTAATATTCAGAGGAATGATTGAAAACCTGAGCCAGACCCTGGGAACCACCTCTGGAGACTGTGAAGGAGATGGACTCTGCCCACCAGACCTTGGCTGGGCCCTTTCTTTGTTACACTTGCTAACACCCCTTCCTTATCCGTCTGCCTGCTGGATTATCAAGTCCAGAAGAGCGGTGCCCCATGCCCCTTCTTCTGGGCACCCGCCCCAGTGGCTCCCAGGGCAGAGCAGGCAGAGGCGCCCTGGGGACCGGCCCTGGAGTGATGTGCACGCGCTGACCAGTCTGCATGAAGCCCTCCTCTACCTGCGCCTTCCCAGCCTTTGAACGGAAAGAGGAGAGGGCGTTTCCCTCCTTTGCTTCGGCAGAAATTGCGGGGGTGGGACTGGGAATGCGAGCGGTGGGGCACAGGTTTCTAACCCGGTCCTTTTAGAAGCAAAACCTGTGAGGCGGGCACAGAACGGCTAGAGCCTGCGCGCCCAGCCCTCCGCTGGGGCAGCAGCGACACCTACTGGCCGGGGCCGCAGTGGCTGCCGGCTGGGTCAGCCTGATGCAGCCCTTTCGGAATTTTCTGAGGGCCACTGTTTGTTGCCCCAGTGAGCCTCCCTTGGACCCTCGCTGGCCGCAGAGGGGAGGCCGAGACCGCCTGGGTCCCGGCTCAGGGACAACGTCAGGGCCTGCAGCCCCTGGGGTGAGGGCGCCCCGGCCAGGCAACTGGGTTGCAGATGCTCACAAAGCCCTGGCCTTGCAGCCTTGGGGGAGGGAAGGACCAGGGGTCTGGGGAGTCCAGCACTTGGGGCCTGGGTCTCCCACAGCCTCGTGGCCGCAAACATCTTCTATTCACCCATCTCCTCTTCGAAGCTCTCCCAGTGACCCGAGACCCTGTCATTTCTCCCAGGACACTTCCTGTGCCAAAGAACCTGCACTGTCCCTGAATCTTCATTTTCTCTGTGTCTCAGTTCCAGCCCTCATAGCTGGTTTTCTTCTCAGGGCTTCCTCCGGAAATTGTCATTTTGGCTGTTCATGAGCGGCCAGGAGGGGGCCTCCCAGTGTGCAACCACTAGGCCGTGTTGAGGTGGGGACACTAGCCATCCGCTGCCTCCCCAGGTGGCTAGCTAGCCACTGCCCGCACTCCAGCCTCCCAACAGCAGCTGCTCAAAGATGAGGCCTCAGGCTTCGCTGGTGCTACAGTGGATAGGAATCTGCCTGCCAGTGCAGGAGACACGGGCTCAGTCCCTGGTCTGGGAAGATCCCACCTGCTGTGGGGCAACTAAGCCTGTGCACCACAACTACTGAGCCAGTGCTCTAGAGCCCGCGAGCCCCAACTGCTGAGCCGGCAAGCTGCAACGACTGAAGCCCGCTGTGCTCCGCAACGGGAAGCCACCGCAATAAGAAGCCCATGCACCGTGACGAAGGTAGCCCCCACTCTCTGCAGCTAGAGAAAACCCACACGCAGCAACAAAGACCTAGCACGGCCAAAAATTTTTTAAAAGGTGAGGCCTCAGCAATATCACAGGCCATCCTGTGCCTCTGAGGTGAATGATAGATAGAGAATGCTATTCCCATTCGACAGATGGGGGAACTGAGGCTTAGGACAGAGAAGCGCCTAGCCCAGGACCTCACAGCTCATTTCCACTGTTCAATGCTATGCTTTAGACTCCTGGAAGAAGGCATAGATATGACTCAGAATGCCAAGACATCAAAAAGAAAAGCTGAGCACAACTTTAAATATTCATCAGTAGGGGGGCTAGCTACATAAATAATGCATATCCACTCAATGGGATACTATAGAATACTAGCTCATCTTAAAAAGTAGATTTAGAGAATTTCCTGGTGGTCTAGTGGTTAGGACTCAACACTTCACTGCCATGGCTTGGGTTCAGTCCCTGGTCAAGGAACTGAGATTCCACAAGTAGATTTACATAAATTTACGCTATCACTTTTTACACACACACACACACACACATACACACGCATACACATATATATGCAGATTACAAGACAATATATTATTATCAGTCAAGGTCCTGCAAAACCAGAGGGGGGTGATTTGAGGAGTGTTTAATAAAAGAGTTTCTTTAGAAAGTGAAGAGGAACTAAAAAGCCTCTTGATGAAAGTGAAACAGGAGAGTGAAAAGGTTGGCTTAAAATTCAACATTCAGAAAATGAAGATCATGGCATCTGGTCCCATCACTTCATGGGAAATAGATGGGGAAACAGTGGAAACAGTGTCAGACTTTATTTTGGGGGGCTCCAAAATCACTGCAGATGGTGACTGCAGCCATGAAATTAAAAAACGCTTACTCCTTGGAAGGAAAACTATGACCAACCTAGATACCATATTGAAAAGCAGAGACATTACTTTGCCAACAAAGGTCCATCTAGTCAAGGCTATGGTTTTTCCTGTGGTCATGTATGGATGTGAGAGTTGGACTGTGAAGAAAGCTGAGAGCAGAAAAATTGATGCTTTTGAACTGTGGTGTTGGAGAAGACTCTTGAGAGTCCCTTGGACTGCAAGGAGATCCAACCAGTCCATTCTAAAGAAGATCAGCCCTGGGTGTTCTTTGGAAGGAATGATGCTAAAGCTGAAACTCCGGTACTTTGGCCACCTGATGCAAAGAGTTGACTCATTGGAAAAGATTCTGATGCTGGGAAGGATTGTGGGCAGGAGAAAAAGGGGACGACAGAGGATGAGATGGCTGGATGGCATCAGCGACTCGATGGACGTCAGTTTGAGTGAACTCCGGGAGTTGGTGATAGACAGGGAGGCATGGCGTGCTGCAGTTCATGGGGTCACAAGGAGTCGGACATGACTGAGTGACTGAACTGAACTGAACTGAACTGATGGGGCATGGCCGATGGGAATTTATTCCCAGCTTCCCTGGTGGTTCAGACAGTAAAGAGTCTGCCTGAAATATTCAAGACCTAGGAGACCCAGGTTGGATCCCTGGGTTGGGAAGATCCCATGGAGAAGGAAATGGCAACCCACTCCGGTATTCTTGCCTAGAGAATTCCATGGACAGAGGAGCATGGCGGGCTATAGTCCATGGGGTCGCAAAGAGTCTTAAAAATAATAATAATAAAAGAGCTTCTTTATGGGGTGTAAAATGAGTTTGGGTAAACTCCAGGAGTTGGTGATGGACAGGAAGGTCTGGCGTACTGCAGTCCATGGGGTCGCAAAGAGTCGGACACGACTGAGCGACTGAACTGAACTGAACTGAACTGATGGGGTGTAAAGGATGATGAAGCATACAGGAGCCAGTAGCCATTTCCAGGGACGAAGGGTGAGGGAGGAGGCAGTTATGGGAATCCGAGGGGAGAAGCTCCTGGTGGGAGTTCTGCCCCACAGTGCAGCCAGCTGAGGGCTGCAGCCAGTGTTTGACCTGCCAGAGAGAGAGAGCCAGCCAGGGGATAAACATCCCAGTGGCCATACCCATCCCCTGCAGAGGCAGAGCATCCATCAGGGCAGGGGGGAGCGGGTCTGGGGGAGCACCCAGGAAGAGACCCACACAGGTTGAACACATGTGAAAATGTCCAAAAGAATACCCAGCAACACGATAAAGTGTTAAGAGTGTTCTTTACGGGGGGAGGGAGCTGGAATTACAGGAAGTAGGGGAAATGGAAGAGATATAGGAGGAGGGTCACCTCCCTCAAGAGGTCTGCCTGTATTCCCACCTCCTTCAACCCTCTCTGCTCAGAGCTCCAGGGGCGAGGAATGGAGCTCAGGTTGGACTGTTCTGGATGGTTCCACTTCAACCAGGCGTGTGTTTATCCTTGGCCAGACAGTGGCCACCTCAAAGTCCTTGCCAACAGCCCAGTGCTGGGCTTATGGGTGTTGGCTGGCAAATACGGAATCATGACAGATGGAACATGCCAGCTCTCTCTCACCAGTAGGGTAACCTGGGCTGTGTGTCATTAACTGCAGAGCCCTCTTCTCTCAGGTGCAAGGATTGATGGAGGCCTTGCTCACCTCCTGGGGCTGCGGTGAATTGGAAACATTCTGAAACAGCAAAAGCACATGTAAACCCAACGTGTCAGGAGTAACACGCTTGGCTTCATGCACCTTTGCAAATGCTTTTCTTTTCATTATTTTTTTTTTAAGTGTGTTTAAGAAGAGTGATCACCTCTCCTCATTTCCTGCCCTCTCCCCTTCGAAGGGGCAGAGACGTTTCATTCAGGGTTGCAGATTCTGTTTCCGTCTGGGGGAGGCAGGCCTCAGGGGAATGGCCCCCGTTAGGAATTTATACCGGCTGGGAAATAGAATCCAGTGTTTTCCAGCCATCATTTAGCAAAGAGTTGTCATCGGAATGGCTCCCTCCCGCCTCACCCCCTCCCAGCCCCCGCTGAGGACCGACTTGGTGACTTCGTAGTTATGAACAAGCAAATCTGCGAAAACTTAGGAGGCCTCGGCTGAACCAAAACGTTTTTCAAAGAAACACTTTCCAGCCCAAGAAAGGTAATATCCTGGAGGGCTGCCCGCCTTCCTGCAATTAACTAGAATACCACCCAACGGCGCTTTTGTTGGCTACCATTTCCCATGGAAATACCTCAAATGCTTTTCCTCCTGGTGGTTGAGCAACTAGAGACATGGAAACAGACAGCGGCCCGAAAATGGGACCTTTGTCTCTTTCCTGTTCAAGCCACAGAAGGGCAGCCGGGACCAGAAAGCCCTGCCTCCGCCACCCACCGCAGCCCAGGCGCCTGGGCAAGGGGCAAGGGGCCTGGCTCCAGGGTGGGCTCTGGAGGCCAGGGGCCTGAGGGAGGCGCCGGGCAGGGAGAGGAAGGGATGCTGTCTTGAGGAAAGGTGGGGGGTTGAGGCTCTACCCGAAGTGCTTTCAAGGGCAGCCCCACTGAGAGGCGCCAGTTCTGTGCCCTTGACCCAGTGACTGCACCTTCTAAGCCCCCAAACCTCCACTTCCCCATCTGTTAGTTTGGCGAGGGGCGGGACAGGGGGCGGGGCGGAAGGGGCGGAAGCGGGCGGGAACCTTCCAGGGTTGTTGCAGGGCTGAAATGAAGTGACGGTCTGCAAGTTCCTGGCAGCCTGGTTTTTATGGCATTCTCTGGGTTAAAGCACCGCCCTCTCCTGATGCCCCACTGTCTCCTTTGGAAATAGAAATGCTCCAGGAAAGGATGACCTTGGAGGGTCTCCGGGAGACTGTCAGGAAGAGGAAAGGAGGTGGTGATGCCAGTCAGAGGGAGCCAAAGGCGACGTGTCAGAAAACAAAGCTGCAAAGCAGCGCATCTCCCTTATCAGGGCCAGTGGCAGAGAGGTTTCCCCCAGGCAACTTTTGGCGCACCTGAGCCCCGCAGACACCTAGAAAATGGCCCCTGTGGTGCAAGGACTGCAGGAGCCTCCTGTCCCCGGCCTGGGTGTCTACAGGTACCATCGGAGTTCCACCACTAACAAAGTCCAGAAGGGGAGCTGATGTGGTCATCCCCCTCCAACTTCACGCCTGCCCTGCGCTTCCCTCGAGGACCCCAGCACCTGCCCACTGCCCCTCTCCCAGACCATCCCCTCTACTGGTCTGCTGCAGCTCTGATGCTGGGTTATGGGCTCTGGGCCCTTGTCTGCCCAGTGCAGTCTGACCCATCCCAGGAGGAGCCCTGTCCAAGTGCTCTGTCCAGCTGCAGTGTCCGCACCTGAAATGATGGCACTAGCTGTTCATTTCCTCAAGCAGGAAATACACAGTTTTTTTGAAGGATAGTTGATCTACATTAGATTAGTTTCAAGTGAACAGCAGTCATTCAGTATTTTTATAGATTATTCTCTGTTCAAAGTTATTGTAAGATAATGACTATAATTCTCTGTACTATATAATATGTCCTTCTTGCTTTTTTAATTTATACGTAGTAGTTTGTACCTCTTAATACCCTACCCCTATTTTGCCCCTCTCCACTTTCCTTTCCCCATTGGAGACCACTAGTTTGTTTTCTGTCTCTGAGTCTGTTTCTGTTCTGCTATATACATTTGTTTGTATGATTTTTTAGATTCCACATATAAGTGATATCATACAGTATTTGTCTTTCTCTGACTTACTTCCCTAAGCATAATATTCTCTAGGTCCATCAGTGTTGCTGCAACTGGCAGAATTTCATTCTTTTTATGACTGAATAATATTCCATTGTGTATATATACCACATCTTCTTTTTCCATGCATCTGTTTCAGACACACATCATTGTGATTTGAGACATTACAAAATGATCAACATGATAAGTCTAGTTACCATCTGTCACCATGTTATTATAATAGTATTGACTATATTCCCTATGTTGTACATTACATGTCAGCAACGTATTTTTTATTATTAAATTTTTAATCTATTTATGGCTGTGCTGGGTCTTTGCTGAGTGGGCTTTCTCTAGTTGCAGCAAGTGGAGGCTCTTCTCTAGTTGCGGTGCTCAGGCGTCTCACTGCGGTGGCTTCTCTTGTTGGGGAGCACAGGCTCTAGGGCGAGCAGGCTTCAGTAGTTGCGGCTCCCAGGCTCTAAAACACAGGCTCAATAGTCGTGGCACAGAGGCTTAGCTGCTCCAAGGCATGCAGGATCCTCCCAGATCAGGGATGAAACCTGCATCTCCTGCATCGCAGGCAGATTCTTTACAAATGAACCATCAGAGAAGCCCAATGTATTTATTTTATAATGGAAAATCTGTATCTTTGAATCCCCTTCATCTATTTCACCCTACTCCCTACCCCTCTCCCCTCTGTCAACCACTAGTTTGTTTTCTGTATCCATGAATCTGTTTTTTAAAGTATAACTTGGTCAGAAAATAACAAATTTACTAACTGAATTGCATTGTATTTTTTTACCATGTGTATGTGTGTGTCCAGAAAAACATCTACTTCTGCTTTACTGACTATGCCAAAGCCTTTGACTGTGTGGATCACAATAAACTGTGGAAAATTCTGAAAAAGATGGGAATACCAGACCACCTAACCTGCCTCTTGAGAAATCTGTATGCAGGTCAGGGAGCAACAGTTAGAACTGGACATGGAACAACAGACTGGTTCCAAATAGGAAAAGGAGTACGTCAAGGCTGTATATTGTCACCCTGCTTATTTAACTT
>SJYT01057307.1:464994-486068 GCA_006410635.1 Cephalophus harveyi
GGAGGGATTGGGGGCAGGAGGAGAAGGGGACGACCAAGGATGAGATGGCTGGATGGTGTCACGGAATCGATGGATGTGAGTCTGAGTGAACTCCAAGAGATGGTAATGAACAGGGAGGCCTGGCGCGCTGCGATTCATGGGGTCGCAAAGAGTCGGACACAACTGAGCGACTGAACTGAACTGATGTGTGTGTCTGTGTGTATCAACTCCTAGTCCTACCCAAAAAATAAGTGGGTTGCTGCTGCTAAGTCACTTCAGTCGTGTCTGACTCTGTGTGACCCCATAGACGGCAGCCCACCAGGCTCCCCCGTCCCTGGGATTCTCCAGGCAAGAACACTGGAGTGGGTTGCCATTTCCTTCTCCAATGCAGGAAAGTGAGAAGTGAAAGGGAAGTCGCTCAGTCATGTCCGACTCTTCGCTACCCCATGGATTGCAGCCTACCAGGCTCCTCCGTCCATGGGAATTTCCAGGCAAGAGTACTGGAGTGGGGTGCCATACCCCTCTCCGAACAAGTGGGTTAGATTTTCACAAATGCTGTCTTGCTAAATGTATGACTCTGCATCCCATCTTTCTCAGTAACTTCTTTCAGTTATTGCACAGCAATTCCTCTTGAGACCTTCCCACATCCCATGCATTTTCACTACTCATAGACGTTCAGGTTGCTCACCTGTACACAAGCTGAAGAGTTTCCCCTGGGTATAAATGTAGACATAGAATTCTTGAGCAGCAAGATACACACATTTTCTATTTTACCAGGTTCTGTTGAGTCTCTCCCTCCATCAGTGTCTGAGATTATTATTTTTCGTTGTATCCTCAATGTTTGATATGGTTAGACTAATCTTTTCAGTCTAATGAGTGAAAGTGGTATCCCAGTGTTGTTTTAATTTCCCTAATTACTGGTGTGGTTAGGCATCTTTCCTGTGTATTAGCCAGTGAGAGGGCTTCTTCTGTAACCAGTTCATATGTTTTATTTCTATTAAGTCATTTGTCTTTTTCTTTACTTTAATTGGAGGAGTTCTTTATGAAGTCTGGTTACCCTCCTTTGCTTTATATGTAGCTTACAAATTTGTTCCTTGTCTTTTCAGCTTTATGTGTCATGTCTGGCCACCCTGAAAATGACATCAAATTGTTCTTTTTCTTCATGGTTGGACAGTGGGGCAGTAACTAAAAGCAGCTTCCATACCTAAGTTCTTGAAGATAATTTTCTATTTTTTTCTAATAGTTTCAGGACTTATTTTTCAAGTTAACTTCTTATGGCATCTGGAATTTATTTTTGTGAATGGTGTTGGGGAGGGACACAAGGCAAGGAGACACACAGAAGGGGCTCTAGGAGACAGGATCACAGCCACCAAAAATAACAGCACAGGGGTTTCCCCGGAGGTCCAGTAAGTAAGAGTCGACCTTCCAAGGCAGGGGACGCAGGTTCGATGCCTGGTCAGGGAACTAAGATCCCACATGTCACAGAGCAACGAAGCCCACGAACCACAACTACTCAGCTTGCACCCTAAAACCAATGTGCCACAACTAGAGAGAAGCCTCATGCTGCACCTAGAGAAGCTCAGGTGCCACGGCTAAGACCCTATGCAGCCAAATAAATAAATGAATATTAGAAACAATAACAGTGTAGGAAAAAGTAATAGCATGAAAAGATTTACCGTATTATACATTTTTAAAGCCAATGACAAATTGCACATACATTAGTATTGCACTTTTACTAAATGATATGCACATTTTTGAAGAATCCATCAGGTCATCCTTAGGCTTCTCCTGCCTCTGGTGGTCCTTATCTCCCACCAGTGTTTCCTTTCGCCTCCACCCTTTCCCACGATTGGTCTTTTCTAGCCTCTGGGAAAAGAAGAACTGCTCCCTAAGATTCATCCTTTGACCTTTGCTCATTAATGAGATGGCCAGTTGGACTGCGACAGCCCAGTTTCCCCTGATTTCTCAACTATTTCGAGCACCTCTCCTCACTCAGCATATTTGAATACCCATAGTGAATCACAGGCTTCCCAGGGGGCACTAGTGGTAAAGAGCCCCCCTGCCAATGCAGGAGACATAAGAGACATGGGTTTGATTCCTGGGTCAGGAAGATCCCCTGGAAGAGGAAATGACAACCCACTCCAGTATTCTTGCCTGGAGAATCCCTTGGACAGAGGAGCCTGGCAAGCTACATTCCACAGGGCTGCAAAGAGTCAGACACAACTGCAGTGACTTAACAACAAAAACTTTTTACATATTAAAACGTTGATTGAGCTAACATTTGCATATGTCAAACATAATATTACAACTCACCATCTGCACTGTTACACTGTTTAATTTTTTAGATTTTTCTTGCCCATTCTGCACAGCATGTGGGATCTTAGTTACACACTAGAAGTGCAGAGTCTTAACCACGGCACCACCAGGGAAGTCCTTTCACTGTATAATTTTGAATACAAATAAAAACTCCAAACAGTCACAGTGTCAGAACTGAGCTAAATTGTAGGACACCCAGTGGGTGTCTGGAGAATTAGAGAACTGGCTGGCTTGGCAGGGAGAAAACTACACATTTGGTGCCATAAATGTAAGTATAAACAGTGCAGAAAGAGTGATGGACACCCCCCTCTCATTTTAAGAACATGTCTCTGACATTTCTGCTTCTGCCCCTCCGGCCAAAACTGAGAGACATAGCTTTTTTTATAAGGGCTTTGAAAACTGACTGTTAAAGTGCCGAGAATGTTCACTGAGAGAGTGGTAGTTATTTTGGAAAAATGCAAAACAGGCTTAGAGGCTAGGCCATGTGTAGGAAGTTAGGGGTTTGTAACTTTGGATTCCTTTTCTAAGCAATGTGGGGAATTTATTTGTAAGACAAGTGCATTAGCCAGGATTAAGTTCAGCTGTAACAGAAAATCCCAGCGTTAACAATGATTTTGTTTTGTATCCCATTCCTGACTGTATGAAATAACAGTAAAACCTCCCACTGACTGGAGCCCCACTGTGTACCGGGTGAGGTCCCAGATACTTTGATTTAAACTTTACAAGACCTTGTAAAGGAGCTCTCCCACTTTACAGGTGAGAGACTGAAGCTCAGAGAAGGTAAGTAACTTGCCCAAGGTCACGCAGCTCCTTTGAGGTCAAGCCTTCATGAATCCAAAGCTCTTTCCACCCCACTGCCTGCCCCCCGGGGGACAACAGGCTCCACCCTCCTGTCTCCCCCATCAGCACTAAGGAGGAGGGACGCCACCCAGCTTCCATGCCATCGACAGAAGCGCATTTTCCCAGAATGGCTTTCAGAACATATGTGTTAATGGTTGAAAACTAAAACTGAAACGTGTTTCCACACTCATCACCACAGTGCTCTGTTAATTTGTTTAAATCCCACAGTGCAACATATTTTGGTTGCGCCTCTGGCTCACCAAGTACAACTAATCAGCACATCCACTGACTCAGATAGAAGCCGATGCCAAGGACATGTGGGTCAAGTCACCGGGGATGGTGGGTCCGCAGGCGCTCTGGGCCTCCCCAGCCAGCGCCTCCCCCTCCACAGACCTCGCTGCAGCTCCGAATCTGGTGTGAGGCTCTCTCTAGGTTCCCTCTCCATAAGCTCCAGTCAAGAGGTCATGAAGAGCCCAGGGAGCAGGAAAGCTTTGCAGGTGTGGGCGCTGGGCAGCTCACCAGCCACACCAACCTGACTCTCGATGTGGTCCTTCAGGAGAGCAGGCATAGCTGCCTTTCAACAACAGAAGTTAAGCTCAGAGACATCAAGTAACTTGCCCTAAGTCACACAGCCTAAATACAACAGAGGCAAGACTTAAACCCAGAACTTCTGATTCTGAGAACAGGGTGTGATCTTGTTCCCTGGAAGGTCCTCCCCCATGCCTCCCCTTTCCCATACCCGGCTGTCAGGCGGTCATTTCCAGAGTGAAGGCTCATCCTGCCGGTGTGGGTGCCAGGCGTGGGGAGCTGGGGTTTGTGGTCCACAGGCACCCAGAGATGAGAGGGGAAGAGAGAAACACAAAGAGAGACAGAGAGACAGATTGAGGGAGCAGTCTTCATTCTGGGCAGAAGACATGGTTCAAGAAGTCTAGATTCTGGCTAAGGGGCAAAAACAAGACACAGGAAGAAATTGAGAAGGAGGTGGAAAATACATGAGACCAAGCACACATCGGCACCGCGGGTGACAGAGGAGGGCTGAGTGGGCAGGGTGGGCTGGAGCCGGCCTGGCTGGGTTTGGACGGAGCCTGGTAGGAAGATGGAGGGAAGACCAGCCTGCAGCAGGGTGAGCAAGGGAGGGCCCTCCACACTGGGTGCGGGGCAGCACCGTACCCCAAGGTGTAGGTGTTGCCAGGATGGATCGAATCCATGGATGGACGTCTAGGTTGTTCCCGGTCTTTCACTTAAGCAATACGTAATGGATTTCCCTTGCGTTGTCATGTAAATCTCCTAGGAAGACAGGAGTTTCCCTGTAGGAAGACAGCTTCAGAGCTCTCTTCTGTTTCTCCCCAGCTCAGGGACAAGGTCATTTGTACCCTGATCGTGTATTTAAGGAAATGTAGGCAAATGAAGGTTTATAAGCATATTCTAAATTTTCAAAGTGTACCAGAGCTGTAAATTCCACACTGACTCAACTATAGTGAACAATCACTCTCTCCTTTATGTGCTTTGGGAAAACATCCAGGTTTTCAGATGGATCGGTATTTGCAGGGCTTATTTAGAAGGGTATGGGAAGACACTGTCCTCCGGAAGTGACCTCCACCTCCCCAGGCCTAAGGGGGTGAAGCAGGTGTCAGACTGGGAACTGAGCAGTCACAGGTGGGGGCTGGGTCGTGACTGCCTCTTAGACGTGTTGCAATCCTAACCTTCCATTGACTTCCACATCCCTTTTCTCATCTACTTCAGTGTCACTCAGAAGTATGTACCTGTGTTCACAGCATCTACAAAATGTGAGCTCAGCCGAGTTTGAAGTACATTGAGATACGCCATTAAAAGCCAATGTACATTAATTTTTTTAATGACCAGACGTAAGGTCACAAAAACAAACAAAACTCAATACATTTCAAAAAGCAGAATGAGTACAGATAACTCTCTAATCACAATGCATTAAAACTAGAAAGTAACAGCAGAAATAGAAACTGAAAAGCAATACAAAGTTCAAAACTAGACAAAAACTACTCCTGGGTGGATTACTCAGCCTTGAAAAAGGAGGAAAATTCTGACACATGCTATTGTATGAACCTTGAAGACATTTTGTAAAGTGAAATATGCCAGTCACCAAAAGGCAAATACCATATGATTCCACTTACCTGAGGCATCAAAGTGGCCAGATTAATCGAGAAATCATTGTTTCCAGGGGCTGGGAGGAGTGGGGATTGGGGAGTTGTTGTTTATTGGGTTTAGAGCTACAGTTTTGCAAAATGAAGAAGTTCATTGAACTTCCCTGATGGTACAGTGGATAAGAATTTGCCTGCCAATGCAGGGGACATGGGTTTGATCCCTGGTCCAGAAAGATTCCACATGCAGAGCAACTAAACTCGAGCACTACAATTGCTGAAGCCCGGGCACCCTAAAGCCTGTGCTCCACAGCAAGAGAAGCCACCACAACGGGAAGCCTGCATGCTGCAACTAGAGAATGGCCCTGCCCGCCACAACTAGGGAAAGCCCACATGCAGCAGTGAAGACGAGAACAGCCAAAAATACATACTTAAAAAAAACATGTAAAGTGAGGATTTAGATGGATCGAATCCATGGATGGACGTCTAGGTTGTTCCCGGTCTTTCACTTAAGCAATACGTAATGGATTTCCCTTGCGTTGTCATGTAAATCTCCTAGGAAGACAGGAGTTTCCCTGTAGGAAGACAGCTTCAGAGCTCTCTTCTGTTTCTCCCCAGCTCAGGGACAAGGTCATTTGTACCCTGATCGTGTATTTGAGGAAATGTAGGCAAATGAAGGTTTATAAGCATATTCTAAATTTTCAAAGTGTACCAGAGCTGTAAATTCCACACTGACTCAACTATAGTGAACAATCACACTCTCCTTTATGTGCTTTGGGAAAACATCCAGGTTTTCAGATGGATCGGTATTTGCAGGGCTTATTTAGAAGGGTATGGGAAGACACTGTCCTCCGGAAGTGACCTCCACCTCCCCAGGCCTAAGGGGGTGAAGCAGGTGTCAGACTGGGAACTGAGCAGTCACAGGTGGGGGCTGGGTCGTGACTGCCTCTTAGACGTGTTGCAATCCTAACCTTCCATTGACTTCCACATCCCTTTTCTCATCTACTTCAGTGTCACTCAGAAGTATGTACCTGTGTTCACAGCATCTACAAAATGTGAGCTCAGCCGAGTTTGAAGTACATTGAGATACGCCATTAAAAGCCAATGTACATTAATTTTTTTAATGACCAGACGTAAGGTCACAAAAACAAACAAAACTCAATACATTTCAAAAAGCAGAATGAGTACAGATAACTCTCTAATCACAATGCATTAAAACTAGAAAGTAACAGCAGAAATAGAAACTGAAAAGCAATACAAAGTTCAAAACTAGACAAAAACTACTCCTGGGTGGATTACTCAGCCTTGAAAAAGGAGGAAAATTCTGACACATGCTATTGTATGAACCTTGAAGACATTTTGTAAAGTGAAATATGCCAGTCACCAAAAGGCAAATACCATATGATTCCACTTACCTGAGGCATCAAAGTGGCCAGATTAATCGAGAAATCATTGTTTCCAGGGGCTGGGAGGAGTGGGGATTGGGGAGTTGTTGTTTATTGGGTTTAGAGCTACAGTTTTGCAAAATGAAGAAGTTCATTGAACTTCCCTGATGGTACAGTGGATAAGAATTTGCCTGCCAATGCAGGGGACATGGGTTTGATCCCTGGTCCAGAAAGATTCCACATGCAGAGCAACTAAACTCGAGCACTACAATTGCTGAAGCCCGGGCACCCTAAAGCCTGTGCTCCACAGCAAGAGAAGCCACCACAACGGGAAGCCTGCATGCTGCAACTAGAGAATGGCCCTGCCCGCCACAACTAGGGAAAGCCCACATGCAGCAGTGAAGACGAGAACAGCCAAAAATACATACTTAAAAAAAACATGTAAAGTGAGGATTTCTCCTAAAAGTTCATCTTGCATATTGCACAACATGAATACACACCAAACACTAATGAACTGTACACCTGAAAATGGTTGAAATGATAAATTTTGTGTTATGTATATTAAAAAGACCAGCCCACAGACAGAGGATTATTTCTTAGACACTATTTTACTTATACACAAGGAGAACCAATCAACAGTGCTGACTAACAAGTTACAAGAAAAAAACTTCCCCTTAGTGACAGAGAAAAACCACAAGACAAGGTGCTTTGAATTTTAGGCAGGAAATCAGACACATTTTATATGTGCAAACCCTTACATTAAATGTTGAGCTATACAGGAATGCAAAACCATTGTGTCTTAAAATATCATTTTGCTGAACTGCCAAACTAAGGTTTTGTTATGCAAAACAGCTGGCATCAGGGTTTATTTCAGACCTGTTAAAAAGCAATACTTCTAAGTTTAGCAATACTAAACTTCTATGGCATCATATTTTGATACCAATAAAAAGCTCACTGATGCCATGTTCACCCCTGAGTCCTCTTCTAAAGGGAATAATACACACATTATGGGAAGTGCAGGGAGATGAGTATATTTTTTGCTGTCGATATTGTTGTTTAATTTTGTTGCTGCTTTAACTAAGTGAGCAGTCATGAAGCGTTCTGTCTTCCACGTCCCATATGCAATTCAGAATTGCACTGTCGCCCTCTCCAACACACAAGCACACTGCCAGTCAGAGACAGACACCATCCTTGCATAAAGAGACCACTGGTGTTAGCACCTGTCCAGTGTGACGCAGAGCAGACAGCGATACTGGGTCTTCTGGCTCCAGACTCAGTACATGGCCCCACAGCTTCTTGCCACTTCAAGAGGAAATGGGCACAGATATCTTTGTTCACTTTCTTTTTTTTTTTTGGCTGCACTGCACAGCATGTGGAATTTTAGTTCCCTGATCAGGGATCGAACCCACGCTCCCTGCACTGGTCCAGAGTCTTAACCACTGGACCACTAGGGAAGTCCAACCCTTGTTTTACTTCCTATCTTTTAAAGCATCACAGAGTCAAAAGGTATAACCACCTAGGCTTAGGGAAAACCATGCATACCCTCAGGCCCCTTCCTGTGCAGTTCAGTTGTGAATTAAAAATAAATTACTGCATCTTAGCAGCTGACATGCCTTTCAACTCCACATGATTTCCAAGTATAGCACGGTACAACAGAACTCTCCTGATGGTGGAAATGTAGCTATTGAACACCTGAAATGTAGCTAGGGTAAGTGAATGTAAATTCACATAATTTTGCTTAGATTTATGTAAATTTGATCAAAATGTTCGTTTTAACTGCTGTATGTAGCAAGTGTCCATGTCAGACAGCACGGTTCTAGGAGAACCAGCACAGTTCTGAACCTTCATTCTTCCTTGGATTTGTCCACCTCTTTCTGAAAGTACCAACTTGGGAACTAAGGATACAGCAAGAGCCCTTGTTCTCCCCTTCCTCACCCCTAACTCCCTCTGCCCTTGCTACCATTCCCCCTTCCACCCAAGTCCTCTAGGGGCCTTCCAGGACCAAATATTATTTCTAATAACAGAGTTCTCTCACTCCAGTTATAATCACAGACCTCTCTGGGGAGAAAGCCTTAGAACGAAACAAATGGCCTATCCAAAGGTTTCAGAAATTACTTTTTAAAAAACTCTTTGGAGTGGACGATGCAGGGAAATGAAATAAGTATCAGGTTGGTTTAAGTAAGTTATCACATATGCCCCATGAGCTTCAGGGCATGTTTTGAGAAGGTTTTTTTTTTCCCCGGCTCCCAAATAACGGACAAATTGTTGATATAATGAGTGATCGAAGGAAAGGCTGGTTGGCAGCCTTTAGAGCAGGAAGGCCTCTGCAGGGAGGAGAATATTAATCAACGTTTCCCGAGACCAGGGGGCATCCAGGAGAAAAACAAGCTTCTCCTTCATGTATAAGGCAGTCCCTGGGTACGGTTCCAGCAGTGCTTCCCAAACTTTAATATGCATGCAGGCCACCACAGGGGAGTCCTGTTAAAATGCAGGTTCACACTTAGCAGCAGGGGGAGGGGGTGCCGGTGGTACTGCAGATGCGGGTGCAGAGATCACACTTTGCAGTGAGCCTCTAGGCCTCGAAGCTCCTGAGGTCCGCTCCGAACATCTGGCAGTTGGCCGCCAGAACCCTGACTTCCAGCCCACTCCTGCCTGCCAAGGGCTTGTTTCTCTTGAAATGATCGGCTTGGAGCCTGTCTCCAAGGAATTCAATCCTGCTTTGTAAGCTCACCTTCGGCAACCAGAGATCAAAAGACCTTTTCAAAGCTGTCAGAAGCCATCATACAGGACCAAACATATTAGGACCAGAGCCCGGAGAGAACAGTGGGAGGCAGCAGTCTGGGTGAACGCGACTGCTCCACAAATTCAGACCAGCCCACGAGGGACGCTGCTCTGAGGCCCGAGGGTCAGGGGAGCCCCTGTGAGCACAAATCTAACCTCCATGTGCATTCTGGTTTCATTGATAATAACATTGATGTTTTCATTTATTTCTTCTTGCTCCCTACTATTTTCACTTAATTCAGCCTTAACTGGGGATGAAATTGGTACAATCTGCCCTTTCAAACCATTTATCTCCATCTACAAAGTACAGGTAATGAGAGCATGCACTTTCCAGTTTTGTGAGGATAAGTTAGCGCACAGAGGGGTTCAGCACTGTCCACAGCCTGACAGGTGCTTACTAACCGCCAGCTGTTACTATAGGTATTTTATGATGTTTGTTCCATGAATAAGTAAACAATCAGTCTCCAACAACAATCTCCTTCTTAACCTCCAGACCCAATGCCTGCTTGACATCTCCACCAGAAGCAACCCTTTCATCTTTTCTTCAAAAATCAGAGAAAATTCATTCACCATGTCATCAGAGACAACTTGTCCCTCTCAGAGACAACTGGCCCACCACCATTTTTCGCCTCCATATCCAAGCATTACACTTTTCAGTTCTGACTTCTCAAAGCCTCTTGAATCCACTCTCTTCTGTCCCCACGGCTCATACCTTGTCACCTGTTCTTGGACTCCTGCAATCAAGATCTTCTCGTCAATCTTTCTGCCTTTGCCTCTGTTCTTTCCAGCCCCATTACATGAACTATCTCCAAGTCAGTCTTTCCCAAGCACCAATGGAGGTTTCAAAACAATTTCAATAAGCAGTTCCAAAGAACTTTTTTAAAGCAGTGGCAGCATTGTTGGAAAAGGGGCATGATATTCTTAGGCAAATACTTGGGGAAAGGCCTTACACATATCCTGATGTTTATGAAACTGTTCCACAATCCGCCACATCACAGGTAGATAAGAGACGTCTCATCCACACTCCGGGCGCTTCCTACAGTAGCTCAGTCTATTGAGGGAGATTTCAGTCTAAGGATGGATGAACCTACGTCTCAAAGAGCACTGGTTTTGTTAAGGTTTTTTCCTCTATGTGTTTGCTGTGGTTTTGTCATTAAGCAAACTTGTTGCTATTATTTCCTCATTATCTGCTAGGGATGTTGTTGTTTAGTCACTAAGTCTTGTCCTACTCTTTTGGGACCCCCATGGATTGCAGCCCACCAGGTTCCCTTATCCATGGGATTCTGCAGGCAAGAATACTGGAGTGGGTTGCCATTTTCTTCTCCAGGGGATCTTCCCAACCCAGGGATCAAACCCACGTCTCCTGTGTCTTCTGTATTGAAGGTGGATCCTTTACCACTGAGTTACTAGGGAAGTCCCAATAGGAATGTTTGGACCTAATATTATTTTGGAATCCATCTAGTTCCAAGTTCAGCACTGCAGAAGACATAGGTTCAATCCCTGGGTCCTGAAGATCCCCTGAAGGAGGGCATGGCAACCCACTCCAGTACTTTTGCCTGGAGAATCCCATTGACAAAGGATCCTGACTAGCCGTGGTCCACAGGGTCATAAAGAGTCAGACGGGACAAACCACATACAGGCTAGTTCAAAGCAAGGATTGTCAAAGAAGCAAGTGCGCTTGAAAATCATGATGATATCTGAGAATGAACATGTTCTGTTTCTCAGATTTGATGGTCCCTGAGTTGGACACGACTCAGTGACTTCACTTTCACTTTTCACTTTCATGCATTGGAGAAGGAAATGGCAACCCACTCCAGTGTCCTTGCCTGGAGAATCCCAGGGACGGCGGAGCCTGGTGGGCTGCCGTCTATGGGGTCACACAGAGTCAGACACAACTGAAGCGACTTAGCAGCAGCAGCAGCAGTTAAAAGCAGCTCCTCCATTTAACCACTAGATGGCATTTGGGCCTTGGCATGCTGAGCCAACCAGCTCAAATTTCAGACCACACTGCATGGGCCCTGACAGAGTCTGTTGGAATTTGGAAGAGGTATGCCACCACTTCCTTAACCAACCATAACCGCATGTCACTTCAGGACTGATTCCTATTAAAGGCAAGAACAAAATATTGGGTTGGCCCAAAAGTTCTTTTGGGTTTTTCCATAAGATATTATGGGGAAAAAAATGAATGAATCTTTTGGTCAACCCAGTACTTGATTAACCATCAAGGCAATAGTGGAAAATAAAACCAAACAGGTGACTAGGAAAATAAGTCCTCACAAGAGTCTAAGAAGTCATGATTCCCCTAGACTCATTCTCTAGTTCCATCCCACCCTCTTCTGAAAATGATGGCTTCTGCCAGATTAAATGCCCCCAAAGCCCTCTAAGTTTACTGCCTGTTTGTATCTGCAGGCTCATCACTGCTAAGATCCCCATCTTCCCTCCAAGCTCAATTCTCCCAAGTGCAATCAAAGGAAGTTCATCCATGTAGGTTCCGCCTAACCCACCAAGCAGAGAAACAGCTCACTCCTACCAGACCAAAGCCAAATTAAACAATGTTAAAATGCAGGTTCACACTTAGCAGCAGGGGGAGGGGGTGCCGGTGGTACTGCAGATGCGGGTGCAGAGATCACACTTTGCAGTGAGCCTCTAGGCCTCGAAGCTCCTGAGGTCCGCTCCGAACATCTGGCAGTTGGCCGCCAGAACCCTGACTTCCAGCCCACTCCTGCCTGCCAAGGGCTTGTTTCTCTTGAAATGATCGGCTTGGAGCCTGTCTCCAAGGAATTCAATCCTGCTTTGTAAGCTCACCTTCGGCAACCAGAGATCAAAAGACCTTTTCAAAGCTGTCAGAAGCCATCATACAGGACCAAACATATTAGGACCAGAGCCCGGAGAGAACAGTGGGAGGCAGCAGTCTGGGTGAACGCGACTGCTCCACAAATTCAGACCAGCCCACGAGGGACGCTGCTCTGAGGCCCGAGGGTCAGGGGAGCCCCTGTGAGCACAAATCTAACCTCCATGTGCATTCTGGTTTCATTGATAATAACATTGATGTTTTCATTTATTTCTTCTTGCTCCCTACTATTTTCACTTAATTCAGCCTTAACTGGGGATGAAATTGGTACAATCTGCCCTTTCAAACCATTTATCTCCATCTACAAAGTACAGGTAATGAGAGCATGCACTTTCCAGTTTTGTGAGGATAAGTTAGCGCACAGAGGGGTTCAGCACTGTCCACAGCCTGACAGGTGCTTACTAACCGCCAGCTGTTACTATAGGTATTTTATGATGTTTGTTCCATGAATAAGTAAACAATCAGTCTCCAACAACAATCTCCTTCTTAACCTCCAGACCCAATGCCTGCTTGACATCTCCACCAGAAGCAACCCTTTCATCTTTTCTTCAAAAATCAGAGAAAATTCATTCACCATGTCATCAGAGACAACTTGTCCCTCTCAGAGACAACTGGCCCACCACCATTTTTCGCCTCCATATCCAAGCATTACACTTTTCAGTTCTGACTTCTCAAAGCCTCTTGAATCCACTCTCTTCTGTCCCCACGGCTCATACCTTGTCACCTGTTCTTGGACTCCTGCAATCAAGATCTTCTCGTCAATCTTTCTGCCTTTGCCTCTGTTCTTTCCAGCCCCATTACATGAACTATCTCCAAGTCAGTCTTTCCCAAGCACCAATGGAGGTTTCAAAACAATTTCAATAAGCAGTTCCAAAGAACTTTTTTAAAGCAGTGGCAGCATTGTTGGAAAAGGGGCATGA
The DNA here is from genome assembly GCA_006410635.1 of Cephalophus harveyi. Classification (NCBI taxonomy): domain Eukaryota; kingdom Metazoa; phylum Chordata; class Mammalia; order Artiodactyla; family Bovidae; genus Cephalophus; species Cephalophus harveyi. Next base: position 478,181 of record SJYT01057307.1, read on the forward strand.
TATTCTTAGGCAAATACTTGGGGAAAGGCCTTACACATATCCTGATGTTTATGAAACTGTTCCACAATCCGCCACATCACAGGTAGATAAGAGACGTCTCATCCACACTCCGGGCGCTTCCTACAGTAGCTCAGTCTATTGAGGGAGATTTCAGTCTAAGGATGGATGAACCTACGTCTCAAAGAGCACTGGTTTTGTTAAGGTTTTTTCCTCTATGTGTTTGCTGTGGTTTTGTCATTAAGCAAACTTGTTGCTATTATTTCCTCATTATCTGCTAGGGATGTTGTTGTTTAGTCACTAAGTCTTGTCCTACTCTTTTGGGACCCCCATGGATTGCAGCCCACCAGGTTCCCTTATCCATGGGATTCTGCAGGCAAGAATACTGGAGTGGGTTGCCATTTTCTTCTCCAGGGGATCTTCCCAACCCAGGGATCAAACCCACGTCTCCTGTGTCTTCTGTATTGAAGGTGGATCCTTTACCACTGAGTTACTAGGGAAGTCCCAATAGGAATGTTTGGACCTAATATTATTTTGGAATCCATCTAGTTCCAAGTTCAGCACTGCAGAAGACATAGGTTCAATCCCTGGGTCCTGAAGATCCCCTGAAGGAGGGCATGGCAACCCACTCCAGTACTTTTGCCTGGAGAATCCCATTGACAAAGGATCCTGACTAGCCGTGTTCCACAGGGTCATAAAGAGTCAGACGGGACAAACCACATACAGGCTAGTTCAAAGCAAGGATTGTCAAAGAAGCAAGTGCGCTTGAAAATCATGATGATATCTGAGAATGAACATGTTCTGTTTCTCAGATTTGATGGTCCCTGAGTTGGACACGACTCAGTGACTTCACTTTCACTTTTCACTTTCATGCATTGGAGAAGGAAATGGCAACCCACTCCAGTGTCCTTGCCTGGAGAATCCCAGGGACGGCGGAGCCTGGTGGGCTGCCGTCTATGGGGTCACACAGAGTCAGACACAACTGAAGCGACTTAGCAGCAGCAGCAGCAGTTAAAAGCAGCTCCTCCATTTAACCACTAGATGGCATTTGGGCCTTGGCATGCTGAGCCAACCAGCTCAAATTTCAGACCACACTGCATGGGCCCTGACAGAGTCTGTTGGAATTTGGAAGAGGTATGCCACCACTTCCTTAACCAACCATAACCGCATGTCACTTCAGGACTGATTCCTATTAAAGGCAAGAACAAAATATTGGGTTGGCCCAAAAGTTCTTTTGGGTTTTTCCATAAGATATTATGGGGAAAAAAATGAATGAATCTTTTGGTCAACCCAGTACTTGATTAACCATCAAGGCAATAGTGGAAAATAAAACCAAACAGGTGACTAGGAAAATAAGTCCTCACAAGAGTCTAAGAAGTCATGATTCCCCTAGACTCATTCTCTAGTTCCATCCCACCCTCTTCTGAAAATGATGGCTTCTGCCAGATTAAATGCCCCCAAAGCCCTCTAAGTTTACTGCCTGTTTGTATCTGCAGGCTCATCACTGCTAAGATCCCCATCTTCCCTCCAAGCTCAATTCTCCCAAGTGCAATCAAAGGAAGTTCATCCATGTAGGTTCCGCCTAACCCACCAAGCAGAGAAACAGCTCACTCCTACCAGACCAAAGCCAAATTAAACATGGCTGCCACTCTCCTCCCCCACAATCTTATCAATCAATTCTGAACTTTGGGGCAGATACTGGACACCTCTACAGAGGTTAACAACTTCTAGTCTAGATTTCTCAAGCAAGCAAGTCCTACACCTGGACAGGTTTTCTTCACCTCTCCTTCCTCAGGTAAAAAGTCTTAATCACAGAACTACAGTTGGCAAGCCTGACCACTTTTGTTTGAAGTTCTCTTTTGGGCTAATTGAATAACCATCACCCGCATTTTTTTGTTTTTGTTTTCAGTTTTTTAAATACATTTGTTTAGTTTTGGCTGTGCCGGGTCTCCCTTGATGTGCACGGACTTCTCTGGTTACAGACAGCAGGGGCCACTTTTCATTGAGCGTGGGCTTCTCATTGTTGTGGCTTCTCTTGTTGTGGAGCGTGGGCTTCAGGACACGCAGGCTTAGTTGCTCCATCGCATGTGGGACCTTCCTGGACCAGAGACTGAACCTATGTCCCCTGCATTGGCAGGCAGACTCCCAACCACTGGACCACTGGGAAAGTCCACACCCACATATTTTGAACAGTTCTACTCTCAGTCAGATATTAAGTTTCTCTGCAATGGCTACTCTGGAAGCAGAGAGTAAATTATATGTGTGTTAGTCACTCAGTCGTGTCCAACTCTTTGTGACCCCACAGACTGTAGCCTGTCAGGCTCCTCTGTCCATGGAATTCTCCAGGCAAGAATACTGAAGTGGGTTGCCATGCCCTTCTCCAGGGGGCATGATTAAAGATTTAAATTATATGTTTAGTCTTCCAATAATCCATCATACACCTCCTAGAGGCAAGCCACATGCATGGCTTTTAAAATCTGGTCCAGCTTCTGCTTTTTAACCACTCCATTACTGCACGACAATCTTTGAGTACATTCAATCAAACATTCTCGGGGGAGCGGGGTTGGGCAGAGACAGAACATCAAGTGATATCTGGTAGAAAAGGATGACAACTGCTTTTCCATGAACTTGATTTCAAGGGGTATCAGTACAGGATATACTCCCAAGATAAAGAAAGAACCTCTAGAATTATTCATGAATCAAAAAGGTAGATTCACCTCCTGCCAATGCAGGGCACATGGGTTTGACCCCTGGTTCAGGAAGATTTCACATGCTGTGGGGCAACTAAACGTGTGCACCGCAACTGAGCTGACACGTCCTAGAGATCATGCTCTGCAGCAAGAGAAGCCACCACGATGAGAAGCCAACGCACCACAACTAGAGTAGCCCTGACTCGCCGCAACTAGAGGAAGCCCGGACGCAGCAACAGAGACCCAGCACAGCCAAAATAAATAAACAGATATATATAATTTTTAAAAGGTAGAGTCATGTGTTCCAATAAAATTTTATTTACAAAAACAGGTATGGGCCACAGTCTGCTTTAAAAACAAGTCTCAAAGGATTAAACTGATCTGAAAGTAAATTAACTATCTGCTAGAATAAAGTCTAAAATAAAGAAAGCAAAAGCCAACAATATAACATTCAAAATGTATGCCATCCTTTGTAGGTACTAGACCTACAAAGAATTGGAAAATGACCTTCTAAGAGAAAAATCATTGAGTAGAAGTTGACCCAGAAATGACAAATGATGGAATTAGCAGATAAGGACATTTTGAAAGCTATTTATAGTAAACAATTACATACAGAATGGATGGACAAGGTCCCACTGTATAGCACAGGAAACTATATTCAATGTACTGAAATAAACCATAATGGAAAGGAATATAAAAAAGAATGTATAACTGAGTCACTTTGCTGTACAGCAAAAAATTAACATTGTAAATCAATTATCCTTCAGTAAAAATAAATTAATGATGCATCTCTCAACACAAAAAAAAGCCATTCTAAATTTTCAATGGAGTATAAGCTACAAAAATATTGACTCACTATGCTGTACAGCTGAAACTAACATAGTAAATCAACTATACTTCAATGAGAATAATATATATTAAAAAATTTTAAACTAAAAGCTATTATAAACATGATCTTTATGCTAAAGAAGGTAAAGGAAAATACAAATACTGTGAAAGAAAGGACATAAAAAAGAACAAAATGAAACCACTAAAGACAAATGAAATATCTGAAATGAAAATTAACTGGAAAGGAATATTAATAAAGAAAGTAGATAATGCAGAAAAAAGATCAGTGAACTTGAAAAACAGGAATAGGATTTATACAAGAGGAAGAACAGAGAAGAAAAGAAGTAAGTTTTTAAAAAGAACAGAACCTCAGTGACCTGTGGAGTATCAAGATGTCTGAGAGACAGTCAGCCGGCCACAACCATCATGATGGAAAACTACCCTAACGGTAAGGATAGAGAGGTTAAAGGCGAAAAGACAGGAAAAGACACACAATGACACAGTATCAGACAAAACAGGCTCCAGGACAACACTGCCCCATGTAAAGGACATGTCACAATGACAATTCAATAGACAATTCAGCAAGACATAATAATCCTAAATGTGAATGCAGAAAAAAGCAAAAGCGGACGCAACTAAAAGGAGGCATATATGCACACCCACAATTACAGTTGGTGATTTTAATATATCTCTCTCAGCAACTTATAGAAGAAGTGGAGAGAAAAAAGCAATTAAGGATTTAGGAAACTTGAGCTCCACCGATGAATATGACCTAAATGGCATTTATAGAACATTACAGCCTGCAGAATACACATTATTTTCAAGTGAACAGGGAACATTCACCCAGACCATGTGGTGGGCTATAAAACAAGCTTTAATAAATCTAAAAGGATTGAAATCATTCAGAGTATGTTCTCAAACCACAATGGAATTAAATTATAAATCAATAACAAAAGAATTAGAACAGTGCTTAGCAGCAGAAATATAATGCAAGCCACACATGTAATTTTAAATTTTCTACTAGCCACATTTTAAAAAGTAAAAACAGGTGGACTTAATTCTAATAATGTTTTATTTAACCCACTCTATCAAAAATATTCGCATTTCAACATGTAAGCAATATTTAAAAGTTGAGATAGTTTATATTTTTTCCATACTAAGTGTTCAAAATCCAGTAAGTCACTTAGAGCACAACTCGATTTAAACCAGGCACATCTCAAGTGCTCAACAGTCACATTTGGTAGTGGCTACCATACTAGACTGCACAACTCTACAGGGTAGGTTAACAAATATATTAGAGCTGGTATTATAATTTAAAAAAAAGACTTTTTTTAATGTGGACCATTTTTAAAGTCTTCAGTGAATTTGTTACAGTATTGTTTATGTTTTGGTTTTTTTGGCCATCAAGCATGTAGAATCTTAGCTCCCTGACCAGGGATCAAACCTGTACCCTCTACGCTGGAAGGACAAGTCTTAACCACTGGACCACCAGGGAAGACCCAAGGCTGGTAATTTTAATACACATGTATAATAAGTTATTGTCCATGGCATTCTCCAGGCAAGAATACTGGAGTGGATTGCCATGCCCTCCTCCAGAGGATCTTCCCGACCCAGGGCTTGAAATCCCTTATGTCTTTCCTGGATTGGCAGGCAGGTTCTTTACCACTAGCACCACCTGGGAAGCCCCATAATAAGTTATTGTACTCCTCCCCTACTCCCCCATACCCAGAGGAAAAAAATCTTGCCTTGAAACAGACTTTTGAAACATTTCAGTTCAGTTCAGTTGCTCAGTCATGTCCGACTCTTTGCGACCCCATGAATCGCAGCATGCCAGGCCTCCCTGTCCATCACCAATTCCCAGAGTTCAAACTCACGTCCATCAAGTCCGTGATGCCATCCAGCCATCTCATCCTCTGTCGTCCCCTTCTCTTCCTGCCCCCAATCCCTCCCAGCATCAGGGTCTTTTCCAATGAGTCAACTCTTCACATGAGGTGTATTGGAGTTTCAGCTTTAGCATCAGTCCTTCCAATGAACACCCAGGACTGATCTCCTTTAGGATGGACTGGTTGGATCTCCTTGCAATCCAAGGGACTCTCAAGAGTCTTCTCCAACACCACAGTTCAAAAGCATCAATTCTTTGGCATTTAGGTCTATCTTAAAAAATATTAACACATCAATCATTGAGGTTGCCAATTTGTCTTTAAACTTTTACTCTCTCACTCACCCACAACCCCAGTGGGCAAAACACCTCCCAATTTCAGCCATCAATCTCAGATTGATCCACCACTCATTCTTTGAATACCTGTTGGCTACTCTGGAGTTCTCCTGTTCTTGGGTCTGTCAGATGCCCCACTGCCTCCCTTTTATTTTCCCTGCACAGACACAAAAAGCAAACAGGTCATTTGCCTCCTGGTGGTTTATCTCCACCTACTCATATTCTGGAGTCCATTGGGATAGCTTGTCATCTCGTCATGTTGAAAGTGTTTTCCAGAGGCTTGGGGCTGCTATATTTTTATGTGGAGAGTAAAACAACTCAAAAATATAAAAAATAATCCACCATTCCAGAATGTGATATTCTAAACATATGCATCAATTACTGATAAAACCAAAAATTTTAAGGATAGAGTATTGTCTGAACTCCTCTCTTGGCTTCATTTCCGGGTGCAAATGTAGAGTTCAGTTCAATCGTGTCCAATTATTTGCGACCCCATGGACTGCACCACGCCAGGCTTCCCTGTCCGTTACCAATTCCCAGAGCTTGCACAGACTCACGTCCATCGAGTCAGTGATGCCATCCAACCATCTCATCCTCTGTTGTCCCCTTCTCCTCCTGCCTTCAATCCTTCCCAGGATCAAGGTCTTTATCAATGAGTCAGTTCTTCACATCAGGTGGCCAAAGTACTGGAGTTTCAGCTTCAGCATCAGTCCTTGTAATGAATTTTCAGGACTGATTTCCTTTAGGACTGACTGGTTTGATCTCCTTGGACTCTCAAGTCTTCTCCAACACCACAGATTAGAAGCATCAATTCTTCAGCACTCAGCTTTCTTTATGGTCCAACTCTCACATCCATATATGACTATGGGAAAAACCATAGCTTTGACTAGATGAACCTTTGTTGGCAAAGTAATGTCTCTGCTTTTTAATATGCTGTCTAGGTTTGCAAATGTGGAGTAAAGAGGACAAAAAAGGATGCAGAAGTGAAGAAGGAAGAAGAAGGAATCAAGGTAACACTTCAAACAAATGCCCTAAGCCCAAGGGGCCAGGCAGAGATGAAAATCTTGGATTCAAATCTAAAGATTACCCATCAGGGACAACAAGATGAAATAAAATAGCTCTGAATAGTGAAATAGGACACATACACTGGAGATTCCCCAGAGATATAAAGGTGTTGTTAATGGAATTAAAAGTGGTTCAGACAACAGCTTCACTCTTTACTCAGCTGCTAAATACAGGCTTGAGTAGAAAACCCTGGAAAACAGTGGGCTACTGAGCCAGCTCCAAATCCACGCTTTTGCACCGCGTGTGATACTGGAGTTGCGGCCTGTAAACACTCCTCCTTCAGCGGCGACGCATCAGCACCGTCAGCAGAAGGCACTGGCGGGCACTCTAAGTGCAAGTGGCTTCACCCCCACTCTGCTGCTTTCCTCCTTGTTTCTAACACATCATTGTCAGCATGTGGCTTTCTTGCCAGCAGGAGGCTTCTTAGCCAGTGGCACACACTCTCCAGAATGCAGCCAGCCACTCAAGAGGCGGCCTCCCTCCAATCGTCACAGGCATCCCAGCAAGTGACTTCCTACCGAGTTTCCCCAACATCCTGCCTGCCATTTTAAACTGTGGCACTTTAAGCAAATTTCTCCACCCACTGAGTCACACCACACTGTCCTCAATGAGATCTGAATCTCAGCTTTGGGGGCGGAGGGAAAGGGCTTTCGAAAGTTTGTTCCTTCCTCGGGGGCTCTCTCAGGCTACAAGTAGAGGCTGCTCCCTACATCTGCTATTCAGGTATTCTTTAGAGATATCAGCCCCTCTTAGTGGGTAATCCCGTTAGCTGTGCTGTAGACTGTGTTCAGTCATGTCAACTCTTTGCCACCCCTTGAACTGGAGCCTGCTGAGTTTCTCCATCCAAGGGACATTCTAGGCAAAAATACTGAAGTGGACAGCCATTTCCTCCTCCAGGGGATCTTCTCGACCCAGGGATTGAACCCACGTCTCCTGCATTGGCAAGTGGATTCTTCACCACTGAGCCACCTGTAGTTAATAATTCTTCATATTGAATGTTCCCTGTTCAAATTACTGGTATTTCAAATTACTGGTATTTCCTTCTTCTGAATGATCCTGAACCTTAAATGGTAACACAATCATCGGTAAAATT